>BSBN01001475.1:3945000-4142583 GCA_027924645.1 Cunninghamia lanceolata
CAACATTCGATCACTCAAATCCGTCAAAAATGAGACATACACATGATTCTTGGTGCTTCAGTCGAGGGGCAGGTTGGTATAGCGGCAGCAAATTGTAAAAGCAGGAGATGCTGGAAAAGTAATTGGTACATTCGTTCTAGAGTGCTTACAACTGTTATTTGACCCTCATTCCTTTCTTAATAGACCGACATAGGATCTTTTTAATGAAACATATACAACTTTATGCAAAAGATATAATGACTTTGTTTCTAGCCATTTAAATGCTCGGTCTATGATGTTTACCACCTCACCACCCAAGGAACCATCTATTTTAAATTTATGTATAGTTCTCCATCAAAATTGTTAGATGAAAACACACTTTATAGATTAGATAAATATGATATGAGACCAATAATTCATAAAGTAAATGAGAAGGTTAGGAATGCTTAAGTTTGTTTGATAGTAAGAGATAGCTGGCAATAGATAATATTTATAATTAATGTACGATGATCAAACTTAATCTTTTGGTATTGGATTTATAATGTGGACATTATAATAGATCTACCTCTAAATTTTGTTTTCTATCGGAATAGGAATACACATGTGATTATACCCTCAATGGTGCAATTTTTCTCCAATTGTCTCAATTCTATCCTCTAGTGTTAGAGACTATTGAAACCTATGCACTTGCAAAGATATCTTCTTAAAGGACTTGATAGTGATAAGAAGTACCTTGAGGAGCTTATTGTCAATCAATAGAGATTATTTCAAATTCCTTGTTTTTAATCAAGCCCATTTTGCCAATTGTACAAGTTCAAATACTCAAGAGACAAAGCATACAAATGTGTAGATGTTGTAATATCCAACAACAATGATGAAATTTGTGAATCTCTACTTGATAATGCTTTGAAGGGAGTTTTTTTTTTTTTTTTTTTTTTTTTTTTTTTATGACAAGGACATAAGACTTGTCCTTAAATACAAAACCATAGGTCTTTGATTTGAACTATTTGGCATGACTTGATAGGTAAGGATCATAATTTTTTAAATGATTAATTTAAGAAAGGGGAAAACATGTTTGAATTTAGAGAACAATAATGTGTGCAATTTTGTCCAAGATGTAGAAATGACTAAAGTAAGAATGGGCCAAAACCACTTGGAACTAGGATATAATGAGTATAGTTGACTTTTGGTTTCAACTTATATGCTAAATAGTTCAAATTGAATATGAAGACAACATATTTATGAAAAACCCAACATAAATATAAAACTCCTCGAGAAGGAACAAAATATATACTTTTCTCCTCTAAGTGTATGTATAGAAGAATTATAATTATTTATATGCACTTTTCCATCTTAAACATAAATAAATGGATTATTTAATAAGTACTATCATTGTTAACTTACTTTGTAAATTACTTTTAAATTACTCACTGAACTAAAGTCATTAATTTAATTATTTTAATTATTGTTAACTTACCTTTATATTTTATAACTAAAAGATTTTAACTATTTTTTATTAACTATCCTTTACATTTATTTATTTAATTTTTAATATTTTATTTAGTTACACTTCTAGGGGTGGAGTTGAAGAGCTCAAAGATTCTGATTCCATGTAATTTTATAAGATTCCAATCTAAAAATTAAAAAAAAAAAGATTCCAATCTAAAAACAAAACAACAAAATTAAAATTTAGTTTTTATTTTTTATTTTGTCCAATTTCTTTTTTAGTTCCATACTTTTTGTGATTTTCTTATTTTCAAATTTTATTTTTTTTTTTCAATATTTTTGTTTTGGTTTATTTATTTATTTATTTATTTTCTAATTTATTTTTTGGTTCCATATTTTTTGTGATTTTCTTATTATCAATTTCTTTTTAAATCACCAAAAATATCAAACCCCAAAAAAAAAAAATTAAAAAATAAAATCGATGGAAGAATAAAAGTGAGAAAATCAAATAAACTAAGGAAAAGAGATATCCCTCAGCGTACTTTAGATATACCATTTTTACTTTCTTTTCGCAAGTTACTTTGATGACTTAAACTATTTTAGTTTCATTTATATTATAATTAATTATGTTTATACTTTAAATCTTATCAATCTATAATACTAATATAATTTATTTGATTAAATTATTATATTTGTAAAGTCCATTACAATTAAAGCTTCTAAAAAAAGGAAGTGAGACAAATCTTCCTCTATCCGACGATCGTTCTTAAAAATTTTACAGAGTTTTTCCATAAACTTTCTAAACCAATTTATTTGATTATTCGTAAATTTTCGTATAATTTATTCAATTGTTTACATTGTCTTCAATTGCTGACTTCAGCAAAACGACTGTCAATGGACAGTTTTCTGCAGTAACGTCATGGATTTGTTTTTTAAGTTTTTGCGTGCACTCGTGATGATATATGAGTTCAGCTGAGCTAAAATAGCACAAATGTTTTGACGGAGCACGCCTTATGAATCCTTTTTTCTGAAAAGTAGACGGTGACGAGTGACCGAAATCGGCTGGAGACAATAGACTACGCAACGTGGCATGAAATTTTATTTTGAAAGAATTGTCAGGCCTGCTCTATCTGCAGTTTTATTTGATGTCATACAGAAACTAATAAGGATTACCAATTCAATCTCAATGTGGCATATGAGTAGATTTTGTACTCAGCATTCCCAGAACTAAAGCCTAACAATATAAATTCCCATCCCGCAATAGAATATAGAATAGATGGCTTCGCCACAACAAAGAGAATAGGAATTCTAAGACAAATGAATCCACTTGCCCACGCTTGGAATTCCGTTATTAACCACGAACAGCATGTAGTATCCCGCCGGCGCGATCACGGAATTTGGAGGCGCCGTCACCACTGCATAGTATGTTCCTCTTACAGATTTGGGAGAAGTTGCCGCTAGAATCAGCAGCCTCTGGTTCATTGAAACCGAGTGAGTTGTGAAGGAAGGCGCGTACAAATGGAACCCAATATTGTCGGGAGTGTAATTGGAAACAGTGAACTGAAGAGTGAGGGTTTTCCCATAATTTAGTGAAGAAGAAGAAACTGCGGTTATGGTAGGCCTGTAGACTTGATAGGCGCTGTCTAAATAATAGGGACTGTATGCTTCTAGGCGGAGCTCTGTGGGATAAGTAGTTCCAGACAGAACGTAGCCAACGTGGGGGTTCGATCCCCCGACGAAGATCCGTCCATCACGCAAAACGTTTGCACTGGAATGATACATTCTTGGAATGGTAGAGGGCGCCAGTGTAGAGAATCGATCACCGGCAGCTGAATTAGGTCTATAGAGGAACGGAGCAAGAGCTGGATTGCTTGCCAGCTCCCATCCTGCAGTTCCACTCTCTGCTCCATTTATTATCAGAATCTCTCCGTTGGGGAGAATCAGCATGTCGCCCATCACTCTCGGAGCAGGCATGTTCTCCATTGCCCAACCAGGGTTCGAGTCCGTAATTACAATTCTTCCACAGCTCTGAAGTGCAGCAACAAAATTCCCACCATTTGCAGACGTGTAGCCGTTGTCAGGAGCACCACCACAGACGAGGATTTCAACTTTTTGAAACCCATCGGACGCCGCCAATGCCAGCATTGCAGATGATCCAGACGAGGGATAATTCCTTGCGCCGCCTGGCAGCGTGGGAAACGTCTTCACCACACGGTTATTTTTATAATCAAGCAATATGGAGTCCTTGTTTGCAAACACGAACAGGTTTCCGTCGGAGGAGAGATGCAGAAAAGGATAGAGATTGTTCTCCACATCGGCAACATTAGTCTGCGTTAGAAACGGCAGCTTATAATACCCTTCTCCAGACTTCTTTGGCACGAACTCGTAGGAGAAAGCCCGTCTGCCTCCTACAACAATGATTCTGTTATCAGGTAGAATCTGATTCGTAGCATACCATCGATTCTGTGCAAGCTCAGCGCTCCGCGATTCGTCCCAGTCGCATGCAGAATTATCACAGGGCACGAAATAACGGACAGCCTTGTATCCATCGTTGTATCCGCCTGTGCTAACCAGGTTACCGTTGGCAGCAAACGAGCCCGACGAGCACCACGTGTCGGACATAACCATGAGCGGTCTGACAGTGTCGGAAGCAATGTTATACTCAATGGAATGCGCCCAGCAGTCGTGTTTCAGCGCCAAATCATCGTCATCATCTCTGCACCGCCCGTTGTCGAGACGCAGCTGAGAAGCGCCGAAGTCCGTGCGGTCGAACATAATGACTGTGTCTTTGTAGGTCGTGGTCATATGCATGGCCGACACTCCGCCATTGCTAACGACCAGTTCCCACGACCCAGGCTTCACGTCTATAGCTCCACCACCCGACACACCCCATAACAGAACCGCGCACAACACTAATGCAATCATCTTCACCATCATGTACTTACTTGCTTTTAACTTTTCGCTACTACACGATATGGCAGACAGATTGTGCTCTTCTCCCAATGCCCTTCACCTTACTTATACACGCTGGACAACATTAATTCAACTTGATGACGACGGCGCTCCGTGGAAAATTTAAAATGGCACGTTTATCAGCGGGAGTCGTTAAACAGTCATCCCGAAGCCGGTAGTCTAACCGGGTAGCAGCTACAGAGGCCCGAGCAATTCGTTATGTGCCACTGTAGATGGCATTTGTTTTCGTGCAAATATCGAGAAGCTTTGTACCATTCAAACACGTAAAATCAGGTTCGTTCCACGCGCTTTCTCTTGCTGCCTTCGATTGGCTGGACGTGTCTACGTGTAATGATAATTGTCTCAATTCAGAAGCGTGTAAACATAAGCTTTGAAAAGCCTCTACAAGAAAACGTTTTGAATAAGATTCTGGTGCGCTGTGATGATGGCTACCTCTATTAAAATGTATATCTATGTTTGAATCTGAAATCTGGTAGCTACTTGTATTATTTTTTAATATTTGCCTGGCATTTTACTTTATTTTATTCTACATTACCTTTGAATTTCCATAAGTATATGATTTTTCTATATTCTTCTCTACTTTACTTTATTTTATTCCCTACCTACTTTTAATTTCCCTTAAGCTCTCTACTGCTTTTAATTATCTGTCACAACATTCTAAACATATTATTATATATTCGTTTTCGGCATATTATTTCCAGTACAGGACGAGCTTTAAACTTATTGAATAATAGTTATGCCTAACAACCTTCTAACATCAGCGTCGTCATTTTAGACAACTTTGGATTACTGTTTCCGTCATCAACTGAAATTCTGAAGTCTGTGGGCAGCAAAATAATTGCTCTGTAACATGAGAATACCAGCAGTAAGAGAGGAATAAAAAATCGATGCGAAAAGGTCAAGGTCGAAGCCTCCATTGTACGGAACGGTGCTGAATCCTTATGATCAGTTTGGAATGAATCTATGCCATTCCTAAAGCAATTGTTTGTCTCAATTTCAATATCTCTTACATGAGATTCCAAATTGAATACTATTTCTGTTAGTTTACGTAGGCACAAAGCACAATAAAATTGTAACACGTCCTCTATGTTAAAAATATAAATTCTATTTAATCATGGCATTCTAATATATTTGTCATATAGAGTCATGTCTGATGTAAGAGACATGTCTATCCACATATAATATCTATTTAAAGATTTTTGAATCCATAAATTATATATAAGAAAAAATATCTATTATAATGAACAAATCTATTCAAGCTCTCTAATTTTAACAATTAATATCAGAGCCATACTATTTTTGCCTATGCAAATAACACTCACTGTTTACGGATTTTTTGACTCTGTATGCTGTCGACTTTTACTGTTGACCACTTCATTGCAATACTGTCGACCTTTTTTATGACCTTGATTGTCAACTGATTTGTCTAAAGCATCTCCATCTACATGATTTTGACCAACCGGTCATTTTACAATGCACCAGCTGGTTAAGCTTTACCTGTAAATAAAGCAGCTGAAAATAGTTAACATAAATTGAAAAACTTTTTGATTGACAGAACATCAGTATGTCCTTGAGCAAATGAACAAACCTCTTCAAAAAACATGTGGGATTCCAACGCCCTGCAACATTGGCCATTCCAGCATCAAGTGCTATTGTTAACACTGCTACTCCAATCTTCATAGAAAAGCATGGTGGTATCACGAGCAGGCATCCAGCCTTACAGACGAAGAAATGCACCTCAACAGGCTCATTGCTTCCGAAGAAGTTAACCTCATCAACAAAAACCAGTCCCTTACGGCTGGGCTTAAACAGCACACTCTAAGCACTGACCGTCGATGTGGCAATGTGGGCCCTTCAACTTCCGTTTGTTTCCTCTGTTCCCATGCTTCAGTAGTCACGGTTACGGTTTAGTACAAATTCTATTTTTATCTTAAAATTGTCTCCCGCCCAGTCAATTAAGTTTTTGAAGCTGTCTGCCGCCCTAGCATCTACATGAAATGGTCAGGTAGGCCTGCATCCAAAATGTGGAAGCATAAACAAGGCACGCGAAATGTTTGACCGGGAGGCGCAGAGAATTCTGATCTCCTCAACTGCTATGATTGCAGGATATGCACAAAACGGGTTTGTTGAAAAGGTTTTAGAAACTTTCAAGCAAATGCAATTGGCAGGTGTAAAGCCAGATTCCGCTTCCTTTGACAGCATCCTCCCTGCCTGTACCAAAATGGGAGCTTTGGAACAGGATATGGACATCCACCACATGATAAAGGATGGACGAATTTTGTCAGATGTTGTAGTTGTAACTGCCCTGGCAGACATGTATACAAAATGTAGGAGCATAGACAAGACACGTGAACTGTTTGACAGAATGCCTCAAAGAGATATCATCTCTTGGAATGGCATGATTGCAGGATATGCAAAATGTGTAAGCATAGATAAGGCATGTGAGTTGTTTGACAAAATACGTCAAAGAACCGTGTCCTCATGGAATGCCCCGATTGCAGGATATTCACAAAATGGATTTGTTGAGAAGGCTTTAGAAATTTCAAGTAAATGCGATTGGCAGTCGTAAAGCCAGACACTACAACCTTTGCCAGCATCCAGCTCCCAGCCTGTGCCAAACGGGAGCTTTGGAACAGGGTATGGACATCCCTCAAAGCATAAAGGATAGAGGAATTTTTCAGATGTTGTAATTGCAACTGCTCTGGTAGACATGTATGCAAAATGTGGAAGCATACACAAGGCACTTGAACTGTTTGACAAAATCCCTCAAAGTCATGTGGTCTCATGGAATGCCATGATTGCAGGAATATGCACAAAATGGATTTGTTGAGAAGGCTTTAGAAACTTTCAAGCCAATGAAATTGGCAGTTATAAAGCCAGCATCCTCCCCGCCTGTGACAAAATGGGAGCTTTGGAACAGGCATGGACATCCATCAAAGCATAATGGAAGTGGGATTTTTGTAGATATTCTAGTTGAAATGCTTTGGTAGACATGTATGAAAAATGTGAAAGCATAGACAAGACACATGAACTGTTTGTCAAAATGCCTCAAAGAAATGTGGTCTCATGGAATGAGATGATTGCAGGATATGTACAAGATGGATTTTGCAAGGATGCTTTCTAAATCTTTGAATCTAGAACATATCATGACACTATAAGCTTTGCTTGTGTTCTATGTGCATGTAGCCATGCAAGTTTAGTGGATGAGGGTTGTACATAATTCAATCATAGAGTAACCCTTACTGCATTACACCTACAATTGATCATTATGTGTGTACGGTTGACCTTCTTGCTCGTGCTAGCTATCTTGAGGACACCTTAAACTTTATCATTAAGATGTCAGTTAAACTTGTGGTGGTTGTGTGGATGTGTTTTCTTGGTGTCTATAGATCACATATGAACATAGGCTTAGGAGTATTTACAGCGATGCTGCTTTTTTATTTGGATCCTATTGAGATGAGGGTTTTTAAGGTGGCTAGGAGAGAGATGAATAGGGCATTTCATAAGTGTTTGGAGTGACAATAGAACTTTAAACAAGAGACAGTCAAAATGATGAGGAGAATTTTCGAGAAACACAATGGGAGACATCATAGGTTTGAAATGAATATTATATTTACATTCATAATATGGTCAAATTGACTACTTTATTCACCTGTGGTAAACCTAACAAATGGTAGTAAAGTTAAATTCCATTTGGTAAGATAGAAATTGAATAATTTTGGACTAGTTGCATACCTAGCAAATGCTAGTGAAGAATAAATTCCATATACCATATCTAATGTTTGTTTATAATCCTTAATCACAACTACATTTAGAATCTTGAATTCTTGTACTTGATTCATGCCAAAATTTTATAATGGGGGATTCATTTCAAAATGTACAAAGACTTATGAGTCATGGCTAACAATTTTTTGTTTAGTAGATTTAAAAATGAAATGTTATCATAAGCATACATGTTTGTATATAGTGAAGGCAATAAAAATAGTTTTTTGGAAAGAATCTAGCATGATGAACTTTAATTCTTCATCTCATGCAAATGCAAATTTGACAACTTTATGGTTATAGAAGAACATATATTTCTAAGTTATTATAAGTCTTTATAATGAGTTTTTTAATGTTTACAATAGAAGAAGAGAATTTGTTATGAAGTACCTTCTATTCTTATAAAAGCTAAATTACTTTGTAACTATCATTAATAGTATCACACTTGAGGTCCCAAGGTACATCTAAAATTATAAATGAATATTTTTGTGCATGCATTATAATAGTAGGAAACATTTGAATTGAAGCAACTCCATTGTTATTAAAAATTAAAAAAATTATAAAATAATCCCATAGGTTGCATTTGGTGAAGTGAGGTCCTCAATAAATAAAAGATGTTACATTCTTCTTCCTACCACTTGGTACTGCCACATCTATTTGACTTGATTTATTTAGAATCCCTAGTGCTACATGTGTTCTTGACAATTTATTTAGATGACTTCTTCCTTAGAATTTACTAATTCCCATCCCACTTTTAGGTTCCTTTTTTGCTCATTCCAATGCTATCTAGTTCTATAAAGTCTGTCAGTTTCCTTGAAAACATTGGGTCTCTTATTTCATGTTGAATGATGAGTATTTCTTTTGCAATTGATTTTAGTATTTCATTTTCCATTTTGTTGGTGTCTCTCTTCGCCCATCACCCTTGTTTATTTCCCTCCATCTTAGAGCTTAGAAACTCATCTATGAACTTCTCTTTTCCTCGTGGTTGGAGTTAAACTTGTGAAACCACAATGATAACAATTATTGCCTATTGATACACTACAAAAGACTAACTTTTGAACTTTAACTTTCTTACTACTTGCATAAATAGAGTAGTTGCATGATGAATTAAAATTTTATCCTTAATGGCCCATTAGGCCCTTAGTTTTAAACCATGCTTTGATACCATATCTAATATCCCAATGTACTTGGGAAAAACTAGACTATTTTTTAAATTTGAACTTCTTAAGATTTTACCCATATTATATAAAAGAATTTAGTCTTACAACATCAATAAATCTTGATGAAAGGTCACCCAATAAATTATCTAAATAGACATACTTGGCTTCTTGGGTTTGATAACAATGTTGAGCTTAGACATTCATGTCTGGGTCTAAAAAAGTCTTTATTTTATCCTAACGTAGGGTGACAACTGAGAGACAGGCCTTAAGACAAGATTTAGTTTAGGTTGAACCATCAAATTTCAACACTTAGTATGGGAACACATGGCCAACTCCAATTAGTACATTCTCGCATTCTTAAAATCCCAAGTATCTTTGACATACATTAATTATGCTAATGGATGTGAAAGAAATTTATACAACTTGGTTTAATCAAACCTATCTTGGTCTAAAAATTTAATGGCCTTAGATTTGCGGGCTTAGTGGATATGAGAGCCATATTAAAGATGACATAATTGTAAGTTGATTCTAGAATCCTAAGGTTGTATTCTAAAGTTATCCAAAGATGACACATGTCTTCTTAGGGTTAACTTTGATATAAAAACATGGCATGCACCCAATAGGAGAAACATTCAAATTCCCACTTAGAGGATAGGCATAATCACATGATTAACTTTGGTCAATTAATGAATTAGATTTCACTTGATAGAGTAATGAATAGGATTTGGTATGAACTTAGGACACTTGTCAATGCTTCTTTCCTCTTGGGGACATGTGTTCACTATAGATTTACTATAAGACATCCTTGGTCAAGAATTTTATTGAGGAATTGATGGTCAAGAGTTATTTAGAATTGAAAACAAAAACAAGCTTTAATATTACAAAGGAAGCTAGTCTCGAAGCATAGCCTTGATAGAGCAATTCTCATGAAGGGACTCTATGACTTAGTAGAATTAATTCAAGTAACAACCTCCCATACATAAATTACTTAGATTTTAGATTGTTAAATCTTGCAAAGAGCCATAGGATAGTGGCTTCAATCTAGCTATTAGAATTTACCTCAAAGAGTTTTCCTAATTCCTTTGATGATTTATCCATGGGGTTTACACAATTAGCTCTTAATAAATCTTGACCATCCACATGAATTTATTTATAGCTAGGGAATATGCTCAAATTATGACATAAGTGAATTACTTGTCAAATTTGGGAATCTCAATTACATAGCCTTTGTACTTTAGCTTCTAACCATCCACAATGACAATTGTCTAGATCATTCATGATAGGTCAATACACTTAGGTAGTTAGGTTCATTCACTAGAACAATATAGAATCATCTCACATGTCTTACAAATTAACCCAAATAATAATATAAAGTTATACTTTAGTAGGAAGGTATCAAGCCTTAGAGGGTTCATAATTGGCTTGACCAAATGACAATAAAAACACTACAATATCACAATAAAAATGAACATTTACTCATTAAGACTTCTAGGAAGCTCATCCAAGTCTTAAATAATTTATATCATACAATAGAATCATAACATTCAACAACTAACAATATAATTACAATTAGAAGAGATAATATTCATTCATCTTTATTTCAACTAGAGTTATTCATTTATTCATAGAATGCAAGAACATGTGTTACCAATTTATTATTAGAAGTAGAGGACTTTGCTTGGAGGCCAATCCAAGTATCATGCCTACTTTTCCTCCTATCCACCATTAAAAATAGGCATTCAAATTCATAGGGGTTTTTATGAGGGACTGTGGCCATCAGAGGTCTCCAATCCATTTGATTGGTGCAAGGATTCTACCATATACACAATTTTGTAACTAATTTCTAAAACCAATCCAAGAAAACCATGGAATCCACCACTTAGCCAATCTAGAAAAATTATGGCATCCACCACTCAGCCAATCTAGAACTCAATATCACAAGATTGACCAATTGACACATGCATAAGCATGCATACATATAGACACACACACGTCTCTAAACATATAAGTCACAATTATAGTCAACACAGTTTGGGGGACTACAACTACTCCAATGGGCCCAAGCACACATCAACAAGGAAATATAAATTGATTCTTATAAATAAACAATCAATTTCTTAGTTTGTGCTTCAAGTGGCCATTCCTTGTAGTGATTTTGATTGTTCTTTCAATGTGATTCTAGTTAGAGCACACACCACTTTAATTTTTGTTACAGCAAAGCACCCAAGACATCTGCAAACCAAAAGAAACCTTCATGAACGAAAGAGAGAAGCAACATAGAAGAAGCTATTTCACCAGGAGTGAATGAATTATATTCAGATGTGATGATCAAACTACATAGTGTACAAGCCTTTTAAAGGCATGAAATATTTGACGGGTGGGAAAACTACCCAATACGGGAAAAACCCACCCTACGAGAAAAACCAATTATCCCTATGTTAAAAACTTAACACACTAACACCCCCCTTAAGTGCAAACTTAGGGAGAATTATTATGCAAAATCAAGATGCAATATGGGTCCCAACTACACAACCATGTTAGGTACCCATTTACAATACAAAAAAGAAATCTCTCACAAGTGGAGAAAAGGAGAAAAACCCTGTGGGAGAAAACTCCTCTCCAAAAGAGAGAATAACTGAAAATGCTAAAAAGTAAAGAGTGAAAGGAAGGAGGACTCCTCAAGACCCCCCAAGGATAACTTCTTTCATCCCTAACATCGATCGCAACATGAGATAGTGAGGAGATGCCAAAGGTTTAGTGAAGATGTTTGCAACTTGCTGCTCCATAGGCAAATACTCCAGGCTGAGAATACCCTCCTAAATGAGCTACCTAATGAAGTGCATGTGGATCTTAATATGATTAGTGCACTGATGCTCCACTGGGTTGCAAGAAATATGAATGGCACTCTGATTGTCACACCAAAGAGTAGTGGGATGATCAGCAAGAAAGCCAAACTCAGCCATCAACTATCAAAGCCAATGAATCTCATGACTGGCCAAGACTACTCCTTGATACTCAGCCTAAGTTGATGATAACACAATAGTAGTTTTCTTCTTGCAAGACCAAGCAACAAGTCCAGAACCAAGACAAAAGACAAAGTTAGAAGTGGACTTCCAATCATTAACATCACTAGCCCAATCTAAGTTAGTGAAGCCCACAATCTCAATAGCTCCTAATGTATAGTGAATGCCAAACTATGTAGTGCCCTGAATGTATCTCAAGATGTGTTTGGCTTCCTTCCAATGACTCTCATGAGGATCTTGAAATAAATGGGAGACAAGACCAATTGTAAAGGAAATATCAGGATGACTATGTGTCAAGTACATAAGGCTGCCAACCAACTACTGATACAAGGTAGCATCAACTAATGGAGTAGTGCAAGTGGTAGACAACACAACACCTAACTGAAAAAGAGTAGGGGCTGGCTTACAGTTAACCATCCCAAATCTCTGAAGCAAATCAAGAGCATACTTCTGCTGAAAGATAGAAATATCGGTAGAAGACTAATGAATCTAAAGACCAAGGAAGTATTGCAACAGACCAAGGTCAGTCATATCAAAATGCTCCATCAAAGCTCCCTGAGTATCCTTAATCATGGCAGGAGAACTCCTTGTGAGAATCAAGTCATCCACATAGAGAACAAGTATGATAAGATCCCCCAATGTCTCTGAATATAGACTATAGGATTGGATTGACATCTAGTGAATCTAGAAGCAAGTAGAAAACTATCCATCTTCTCATACCAAGCCCGAGGAGCTTGTTTGAGACCATACAATGAATGCCTCAGCCTGCAAACAAGTGAAGGGTCCTGCACAAAGCCTGGTGGTTACTCCATATAGATCTCCTCCTGAAGATCACTGTGTAGGAAAGCACTCTTCACATCCATTTGATACACTGGCCAACCCTAAGATGCAGCAATAGAAAGTACAAGATGAACAAAATCCATCTTAGCTACAGGTGCAAAAGTCTTGGTATAGTCAATACCTTCAACCTTAGAGAAGCCCTTAGCCATTAGATGAGCCTTGTACTTATCAATGGAACCATCAGCTGCATACTTGGTATGATACACCCACTTACATTAAACCAACTTTCTTCCCTTAGGAAGAGGAACCAAATCCCAAGTATGATTCTTCATTAAAGAAGAATGCTCCTCAATCATAGCACGTTCCCATTCCAGAACACCTAAAGCATCTAAAAAATTTTGGGGATCAGTAGAAACTGTATGACTCAAAAGATTGTTACTTGAAGTTCAAGAACAAGTGTAGCATGTAGCTGTGGGATCACCTACAAGAGAACCAACATCCTCAAGAAGTGTATAGGCCAATAATGGTCTTGTGGGTGTAGGTGGAGGAGGAGAAGATGGAGAAATGTCAACAACAAGATCAATACCATCATCATGAACATCATGAGGAACATCATCATTATTTACAAGAAGAAAAAAAATCCTCTGAAGAAGAAGTGGGAAGGAGAGAGGAAGATGCCTGTGATGGTGAATCCTTTGGAGTAAAAGACTCATCAAAATGAACATCACGATGGAAATATATCTCTTGAGTGATAAGATCAAACAACTGATAACCCTTCACATCCTCACAATAGCCAACAAAAATGAACCGTTGACTTTTCTTGTCCATTGCTTTGCACCTCCCATATGGAATGAATGTCCATGCATCACTGCCAAATACTCTGAAAAAGAATACATTGGGCTTGACATGAGACCAAGCCTCCTCGGGAGTCATATTTTGTGCCTTGTGAGGCATATGGTCTGAATGTAGTTGGCACAATTGACAGTCTCTACCCAAAATGTTGGAGCCATGGATCAAGATTGAAGCATACAATTGGCCATCTCCTGTAAGGTTCTATTCTTGTTCTCGGCCACACCATTTTGCTGAGGAGTGTATGGCACTGTGTGATGATGAAGAATACCTCAAGCACGACAAAAATCTTGAAATGCCTGATTGACATATTCTCTCCCATTATTAGTTTGAATCTTATGAGGGGAGTGCCCTGACTACTTCTCCACAAATGCAAGGAAGGTCATGAAAAATTAAAGAACCTCATCCTTGTACTTCAGAAAGTACACCCATGTGCACAGCGAGAAGTCATCAATAAAGGTGAGCACATACTTAGCCCCTGAAAATGAAGGAGTTGGGAATGACATAAGATCACTATGCACCAACTTAAGGAGTGTCGAAGCACGTGTGGCCATACCCTTCGGAAAGGGATACCTATGATGTTTGCCAAGCACACAACTTTGACAAACTCTATTGGAACAAGAGATCTTAGGTAGGCCAATCACTAAATTTTTTGTGCTCATCTATTGAAGATATCTGTAATTCAGGTGCCCAAATCATTCGTGCCAAAGCTTGCTCACAGAATCTACATGAACAATAAGGGATGATCCCGATGAAGACTCAAATCTATCTAACCTATACAAAGGGGCCATATCATCAACTATCCCTGTAGCAACAACCTTCTCATGATCCTACAATTCTCAAATAGTCACATCAGTGGGAGAAAACTCAACTACCTTTACATCACCATGATGACATATCTGATAGATAGAAAGCAAATTCTATGAAATATCAGGAACAAAAAGAACATCATCAATGCAACCATCCTGCATCTTAACTAAGCCTATTCTGACAACCAGAATCTATGAAGAGTTCCCAACTACAATATGAGAATTACTATAGAAGGAAATAGAATCAAGAAGATCCTTAGCATGAGTCATATGATGTGAAGCACCGGAATCAAGAATCCAACTATCACAAGTAGAGGATGAAGCCCTTGCTGTGAGAGCTTGCCCTTTTCCCAAGGAAGAAGACTTAGGCATGGCAATATTGTGCTTCCTCATAGCTTCCTCCAAAGTTGCTAACCTCTCAAAACAATGTGCATCATTATGCCCTAACTTTCCACAAAAGGAACAATTTTCCTTCTTCTTCTTAGACTTAGAGGATGAGTCCTCGGAGTTAGAAGGAGTCTAGGAGGAGGAGGATTAGTCTTTTGATCATTCTTCATCTTAGGTTTGGATGGAGGCACACCACCTACAAATGAATCTGTCTTGGGATTCTTCTTATTCTTACCCTTGCCTGTGGAAGATTGAGCCATCAAAGCATGACATTTATGAAGAGCATCCATCTGAATCAACTTGGCCTTCTCCCTAGTTAATTGATGACAAAATACCTCAAATGAAGGCATCTAATCGTCTTCTTCCATAGCATCCATAGTAGAATAGAAGGTAGAGGCAAACACTTGAAAAGGATCTCTCAACTTAGACAAGATCAACAAAATACACTCCTTTTCATCTTTAGCATGACCATATCCTTTCAATTGTGACAAAATCCACTTGAATTTGGCAAGGAAATCCTGATTAGTGGGGAAGGCATCTAGAGAGAGAGAAGTAAGATTGACTTCAAGTTGCAAGATTTTGAACTGTTTGACTTTACAATACAACTTAGCAAGCTTATCCCACACTTTGCAATGTGAAATAATAAATTAAAGACACATGTAGACCTATGAGCCTCTAGCCTCATTCATTTTGTTTCTATGAACAACTTGCTCAAATGGTTTTGTGAAATTAGGTTGATTGACATCTAACATTTGCAAAAGCCCCCTAGATTGAAACAACTGTGATATTTTGAGCTTCTAGGTGTGATAATTGTATGGGGTGAGAAACTCAATCCTTAGGTCTAACATGGTTTACAAGGACACACACAAAGGACTAAAAATGGAATGTACACTCCCCAAGAAAAAAAATTGAATTTGCAATTCCCAACACCAAATTTGCCAAATAATACTAATAGAAGTAACTAAAACAATCTTACAACTTCAAGTTACTTAAACTATCAAAAAATGGAAATTTTTTTAGAAAATACCTTGATCACAATGAAGTTTGTCGAAGCAACTTTCTAACGTATCTTGTTTGTCAAAAATGGACTCCGTTTGCAAAAGTTGTGCAAGTTTGAAAAAAATGCCTATTTTAGGCTCTTCAGAATCTTCTTGAGCTCTCGATACACCATACGACCACAGAATGTATGGGCTAAATAAAATATGAGCCTCTTGAGCCACAACACAAGCCACCAAGTGATCTCCTCCAAGACTCAATCTCAAATCACCTCATGGCCAAATCACAAGCTGAGCACAAGGCACCACAAACTCACATGAAAGAGCTTCTACACGCCAACATGAGCCTTGCTCATAGAATACACTGAGTGTTAGGATACATTAATAGCCAGAATCTTCCTTCAGCAACAATGTGGGACAAAATGTCTCATACAAAGCCCAAACGATATGCAGACGGGTCCACCACTAGCAACGGTTCTCTTATGTGAACCCTAAAATCAAATATTTATTGGAGACTATGCAAATGCATAAAGTTTGCACCAAAATATTATCTCTGCAACTATCCAATGCCTCAAAATACTTTGTATGCTAAACTTGCTTCTAGATCGAGCTGGGGTTTCAAAAGATCAATGCGAAGAGTGCGGTAGGATTTGAACCAAGATGGATCTTCAGGCACCTACTTTTATCTCTAAGGTGACATGTCTTCCACCATCAGTGTGCTGTCAAAGCCATCTTCAAAAAACACCCAGAAAAATAATTGATCTCAGACTCTGATGAAAACTCTCGGTGGAAGGAGGTTGCAAAAGATAGCTCTGATACCATGTTACAACAAAGCACCCAAGACATCTGCAAACTGAAAGAAACCTTCATGAATGAAAGAGAGAAGAAACACAGAAGAAGCTATTTCACCAGGAGTGAATGAATTATATTCAGATGAGATGATCAAACTACATAGTGTACAAGCCTTTTAAATGCATGAAATATTTGACAGGTGGGAAAACTACCCGATATGGGAAAACCCCACCCTACGGGAAAAACTAATTATCCCTATGTTAAAAACTTAACACACTAACAATTTTGATTTGAAAATTATTCTAAAAAGTACATTAGATACATAACTCCTCTTTCATTTCTTGTTTGTTAAATTCTATATTAAATATTAGTTAATATAGAGCTTTTCCAAAGTTAATGTACTTACTTTGTGTAAGAATGGGTCATGATTATTCTACAAATAGAGCACAACTACTTTTGAAGCACATCAATTATTAGGAAAAGTTCCTATAAATAAATAGTTCACATTTATGGTTTGTTCTCTATTCATTTTTTTCTACCATACATAATAAACAATATTCTCCTATATTCTATTATCCTTCTTTGGCTTAATGCTTGTTTTATATTTTACAATGGTTCACTAAATAAAGTTTATTCTTGGGTTTTGTAAATTTATTATCTACCATGTATTTTATTATCATGAATCTATGTTACTAGATGGACAAGAGCATAATTGATGTAAGTTATGTCTAGTGTGATGAAATAAAGTGCTAACTTTTTATATAAAGATTTAATTAATCAATAAATTAGATTTATATAAAAGAGATTAGAAATAAGTCGTTAGAGAGGGATAAGAGTTTTTAGTAATTGATAATGAGATGTCGAATTTGATTTTACTGTTGACATGCTACTATGTTTATAAGTGTCTTAATTTAGATTACTATTAAAATACTGTTAGAGGTGCTTAGAGATAGTTCTTATGAGGACATGGTCACATCATCTGTCCTAGTCTAGGATAGGGCCACATCATGTGGCCTATTCTATTTGGTGCAACCTAGTTTTAGTATCTGTCATGCCTTCATCTTCTTAGTTCTTATTGAAAAGGTGTTGCATTGAAAAGTGTAATGAGGATTGTAACTTTCAAGGCAAGAGAGGAAGACCCAAACTTGTATTGGACACAAGTCAAACCCTTGGATAATGATGTAGAAGCTTGTAGACATGACATTCAAATGATGCAACATGTAGAGATATAATGGTTTATGTATGATGCAAATATGTATCTTTAGATGCTTTATAATTATACATGTCCTTAGAGTGATTCTCACAAACACTTGATGTAAAGATGCAGCTTAAGATGTGGAAATCTAACTCATGGATTGAGCCTATATCCACATGAATGAATTGATTAGAAACTAATTGTTGGAAGTCACTTGTCTCAATATTCTAATATCTAAATTTTAGTAAGGACTAGCAATATTTGCAAACACCTTTCAAGAATCTATTGAATTAAGAGGATTATGTTATCCTTAGTCACAACCCTAGGATGATTTATTCAATGACTTTAGAACAATGATTAAGGAAAGAAAGCAACTATGCAATGGGCCTAGGATGAGTTCAAAAGCACACTATTCCAAATTGGTTTCACTTTAAGTTGTTTGACCAAGATATTCTTTAACATTCCAGTATGGTTTTAAACGAATGAATGAATATATTTAAATGCAACAACATAACACATATATCAACACCAATGTGCATTGGGTTAGATCACAATGAGTAATAGGAGGAATTCACTAGGACTTATTTTGAATTTAAATTTTAAAATTTTAGTGCTTAGATTTTTTATTGTAGAAATGACCTATCCCAAATCCACAACCATGGAATTGATCTAGGGTGCTTTTTGTTGAAGGCCTTTATATTACATGAGGTCCAAGTAAAAAGATATCATATAATCAAGATATTTGTATGAATTCCATTTTTAAAGAAAAAAGCACACTACATTAGGGACAAAATTGTATACTAGTACCACTTATCAACTAGAGATAGATGACCAGAATATTAGGGTATAAGTTAGTCATTGTGGACATACTATGAATATAGTGCAAGGATTGGTATTACAAATGGGTAGATTGTGTTTCTTTGGTAGATCCCACGTACAATAAAATATATCATTTTACTTTATACATAGGTCCCATTGAATATATTATATATAAACAATTAAATGTTGCATTTAGTGGTAAAGCACATTAGACTATTTTGTGCCTACTCGGATTTTTTTTTATGTAGCATTTAAATGTGCTAGTTTACTTATAGTTCATATTTGATCATATGATCTAGTATATAAGTGGTGTTAAGTTGTGCTATTAGGTATACCATTAATATGGTTATTGTATTCAATTATTGTATATTTTTTGGTGGTTGATCTTGGACAACTTGACTACTTGTGACTAATCAACAACCATTAATGTATTTATAGATACCATCAAGTGTACAAATGTTTAAGAAACATAGAGAAGTCAAGAGTGAGTAAGTAAATTTAGGAGCAAAGATTAGTAAAATACAAAGAACAGATTCATAGATGTAGGACAAGTTTGCAATGATAGATTATTCTTAGACCATCAGACTCTATAAGCATTAAAAAGACACATGGGCCTACATGGTAATCTAATGATGAGATGTAATCCTAAAAATGTACATTTAAGTGTGTATATATGATCTCTCAACAAGTGTTCATCTCGACAACACGTGGATTGGACCTCTCCTCTTATTTTTTCCTTTGTTTTTCCCTAGCTGATTCATGAAATCTTGCTCGTTTTTATTCTTCCATTGTTGGCTCTTCATTTTCTTCACTTTCTAACCTTGTCTTAAATTCCATAGGTGTCGTATCCTAGGGAACCTATGTCTTGTTAACTTATTTCACCTTTTTTGGCCTTTAGAGACCCTGAATTGACATATTGATTTCATCTCCAACCCTAGTTTTAGGTCACCTTCCAACTTGACCTGGCCACCCCTATTATTTTGAGATCCCCCTAGGTGACCAACTGGTAATAGGAGTGACCACCTCTTCTGGCATCTTTTTGGAAAAATAAAGTTGCTAGGTGTCTTCCCCAGCTCTCTAGGATCAGTTTCCATGACCCAACTTTCACTTAGAACCCTATTTTAACCTGGTCACCCCTTGATTGATCACCTTGATAAAGGTGGTGACCTTGTCATGTTTTCATCTACAAATTTGTTTCAAGTTTGAGCTTGAAAAAGATCCATTTTTTCTCTAGTTTGCATGGAATTTTGAGCCTAACTTAGAGTCATCTATTCTTAGTTCTTCTCAACCAACTTTAATTATGCAAATTTAACTAAATTGGACTATTCTTAATTCCTCTCTCACATATTAACTTCATTTCTTCTTTTGTTATAAGATTTCAAGCTTAATTCACTCTCTCATCAACCTAGTTCACTGACAATCAATTGATTTGACTCTCCAATCAATGGAGTTAACTCCCCAGTCAATCCCACCAATCATTCTTTAATAAAAAATATATCCCCCTCCCCCAAGCTCAAAGGGAGGAAAATTCATTGTTGCAACTACGTTTTTCTTAGCTTTTGCTCTCCACTAGCATTCTCATGCTTGCCACAAGATTTATGAGCCTTTTAATTTAGTGTTATTATGCCCAAGATTTGCCAAAAGCTTCATACAACATCGTTATCCTAGCCATTTCACAAGCCCAAGTGCTTTATTCCAAGATTTCATAGCTCAATTCAATCTTTCTCAAGCTCTCATTTGAATCAATTGCATTTAATCCCTGTAAGAGGAGTACCCCATTGCTAAAAAGGAAGGGAAGGTTTCCAAAAGGATCTCTGAAGATATGCCAGGCTCATGCACCTTTAGTTTTAGGTTCTTTTATATTTTCATAGTAATTATATAATCACAATCTTGCTCTTGGAGATGGTAATTTGATAGTTGCAATTTCCTTGATACACTAATTAGATGATTGTATTTAATTAGTTTGCTTCAAGTACATTGCTCTGTTAGATTAGATTTGTAATTCTGTACTTTCATTTCTTAGAATAGTTGAAAAAGACCTTCAAAAAGACACAAAAACATAGCTCAATTGCATTAGGCAATTTCATAATTAGTTGCATTCATATTTGATTCATAGATTAATTAGTTCACTTTCATTTCAAAAATTACAGAAAAGAAAAAAAACATTGCTTTGCATACATTTAAATTGTATTCATACAAATATCATAACACCAAAAATAAAACATCAAAGAAAGCACAAATCCCCTCGATTTCATCACAAGGTCAACATATTCAAACAAATCAAATAAACCTTAGGTATTCACACTAAGTCAAAGCTAAGTCAACTCATAGTTAACTCTACCCAACTGTCTTCATTTAGGCATTCGAATGTGTCACAGACTTAGAGGAGATCAAATCGATCCACCCTAGGCCTCAAAAAGCACAACCAACAATTGAAGAAGAAGAACATAGGCTTAGGTTTCTTGAGAAAAGAGAAAAAATACGACAAATAGTACAACATTTCAAAGAAGAGGAACAATGTCTTGCACTCATAATGATCACAATAGACACCTGTCTAGGCATTGGAGTCTTAGGAACCCAAATAGGAGAATAGTAACTAGTGATCCTTTGGGTTATATCATTATCTCAACAATAATGGTCACTGAGTATCACATTAAGAAACAACCCCCAAGAAAGGCCCCAAAACCAGTCGACCACTCTTCATGAAGTCTAGCTCCCAAGTGAGCAGGACCACCCCTGTGTCTCGCCTTGTCTTGATTGGCTTCTACCATGAGAGGGAGAGTGACATGGAGGCTTGCCCATGGCAAGGAGAGGGTCTTGTGTGCTTTGTCAAAGCTGACTCGATTGTTCTATGCTACCAAGTCACGTTTTGAAGTTTACAAAGTCATCCCTACATAGAATCAAGAGAATATTTTAATCCCATGGTGATTGCCTCTATGTTATCTCTTGTTCCTAAGCTTCAAGCATATCAAATTTAGATCTTCATCAATTTTTATGTGCATTCACTAATTATCAAACAAAGTAGACTAGTTTTCTATAAATACATTCATGCACATTTTAATTACTAAGTTCAATATTCAAGTCAACACTACTCCATAATTAGTCTAGGTTAGTGATGCTTAAATGTGTATGCCTTTTATTGGATTATCCTAGACTAAACTTTAAGAAAATTTATTTTCTTATACATTTTTTACGAACTCAATAAATCCTATAAAACCTACATGATTTCATTGAAATGACTCAACTTTGGGAGATGATGAGTAACACATGGAAATGGTTCTAATAACTTGTAGCCTTGATAGGATATTAGAATTGAAGTAAAAATGTCTAACCCTGAATTGGACAAAGGACTTGATGAATGTATAGAACAAGAATAGGCTAGGGTCATTTAACATTGTATCAATGCATAATCTTTCCTAGTGCTCCTCAAAAAATATGGCTCATGGAATTTATGTGTAGAATTTTTGAGGTTTAAATTACTCACAATCAAGAATAAGTTTCCAATCCCTATGATTGATGATTTAGATGAATCACATGAGTCTTATTTCTTATCTAAACTAGATTTATGGTTTTCATAGCACTAGATCCATATTCAAGAAGCATTCTAGACCATGATCTAAACTCACAAGGAGCACTCAAGTTCCCAATTATGAATTTTGGCTTCACTAATGCTATGTTTACATTCCAAATCCTCTTAGGTCTTTTAACCATTTCTTAGGAAATTCATTATGGTATTCCTTGATGACATCATCATTTACAAAATAAAATTGGATGAGAACCTCATTCACTTGGATCAAGACCTCCAAATTCTTTTAGATAACTAGTTAAATGCAAAAAGTGTTAGGACTAGGTGTTGTAAACCTTGCAATTCCCAGTGATGATGTCATTATTGAATATTTACAAAATATTATAATGTTTGGTCCTAATGGAAAAGGGTGACACACATGAAGAGAATATTTAGATTCCTTTGTTGGCATTCTCTATCCTGTGTCATTTATCTTATTCAATGATTGTGAGAAGTCATTGGAAAGGGATTGCAAGCTAGACTAGTTAAGGCATCTTTAATTGTCTAATAATTTAGATGTTTGTAAGATGTGTGTAAGAGACAGTATTGCACCCACAAGGAGAAATCGAGAGTTACATATGTTTCCCTTAGCCATAGGGGTCAATGGTCATTATCATGAGTTACAAATTCTAAGTGGGAAGGAGTTAATTTTGGAGAGGGGCACATGGATTCAACTTAGACAAGATGGACAAGATTTGAATCATCATTTTGAGTCCATGGTGTTGGGAAAACATTTGTGGCTTCTAGGATCTCCTTTTCCTATATATCAAGGGATTCAAGTGGAGATTGTATGTTTGATTTTATGTAGGTTTATGCTACCAAAATTCCTCCCAAATGCAAAGTGTTAATCTTTAATTATATAATCTCCCAAGCCAATTTATCCATCTTTACATGGATCTCTTGTGTTTGTGGATGTAATTTGTCTCCTACACCAAAAGCATGTACCGTTTTATGGCCTTTAATCCAACTACATCCATGGATATTTTTAATTCCTTTATCTCATCAATCTCCTTACTATTTGAACCTCACACCACCTACCCACTTCTACATAGATGTTTGAGAGAAGAACATAAGTCACAACATTTTTAGGATCCAAATAAAAATACAATGTCATTGTAAATAATCATAAGCCTATGTTCATATGTGATCTGCAGGCACCAATAAAACACATCCACAAAACCACCAGAAGTTTAATTTGCACCTTAACAATAAATTTTAGGGTGTCCTCAAGATAGCCAGCATGGGCAAGATGGTCAACCATGCACACATAATGATTAATTGTAGGTGGAATGCAATAAGGTTTACTCATGTGATTAAAGTATGTATAGCCCTCATCCACTAAACTCACATGGCTGCATACACATAGAACACAAGAAAATCTTATAATGTCATGATATGTTCCAAATTGCTTTATTAATTCAAATATTTTGAAAGCATCCTTACAAAATTCATTTTGTGCATATTCCTGCAATCATGGCATTCCATGAGATCACATTTCTTTGAGGCATTTTGTCAAATAGTTCACATGCCTTGTCTATGCTTCCACATTTTGCATACATGTCTACCAGAGTAGTTGCAATTAAAACATTTGAAAAAATTCCTCTATTGTTTATGCTTTGAGGGATGTCCATACCTTGTTCGAAAGCTCCCGTTTGGCACAGGCTGGGAGGATGCTGGTAAAGATTGTAGAGTCTAGCTTTACGCCTACCAAACATTTGTTGATTGCATTTGCTTGAAAGTTTCTAAAGCCTTCTCAACAAATCCATTTTGTGAATATCTTACAATTGGGGCATTCCATGAGAACACTTTTCTTTGAGGTATTATGTCAAAGAACTCACGTGCCTTGCCTATGCTTACACATTTTGCATATCTTGTCATCATGGCATTCCATGAGATGATATCTCTTTGAGGCATTCTATCAAACAATTCACTTGCCTTGTCTATGCTCCTACATTCTACATACATGTCTACTAAGGTAGTTACAACAACATTGAAAAAATTCCTATTATTTTTATATGGAGCCTAATCAGACTTGGAGGTTAAATTGCCCCCACTTTTGTCAATGCGATTTACCCCCAAATTATTTAACAGGGGAGTACAGGGGGGTAGAGCCCCTCTTGCGGGGCCCGAGGGGCCATCCCCCCGATGGGGGCCTGGGGGCAAAGCCCATGATGGGGGTTTAGGGGCAATGCCCCCAACAGGGGCTTCTGGGGACAGCACCCCTGAAGAAAAAATTGCCTATTATTTTATAAAGGTGTCAGGAGTTATTTTCTATTGGCCAACATAAAAAAAACCCTAATTTGTAACCAACATAAGTCATTATAAAAATGGCTAAGGGTTAGGGTTTCCATTGATATTGTATTGTAGCATTTACAGTAGTATTGAGTTGCAAGGATTGTTGGTTGTAATCAGTTTGATTTGCTGGATAGTAATATTGGACTGTCTATTGGTGGATGTAGCCCGAGTTTGGGTAAACCATGTTAAAAATTGTCTCTTGCTATTATTATTTTTGTGTATTTTTATTCCTCTGTTTAATCTTTATTTGCATTTAATTGATATCTTTTGCATACAATTCCTAACACCTATATCCTTTATCCTGTGGTGGATGTCCATATCATATTCCAAAGCTCCCATTTTGGTACAAGAAGGGAGGATGCTGGTAAAGGTTGTGGAATCTATCTTTACACCTGCTAATTACATTTTCTTGAAAGTTTCTAAAGCCTTTTCAACAAACCTGATTTGTGCATATCCTGCAATCATAGAAGCTGAGGAGATCACATTTCTCTGTGACATCCTCTAATAGTTTGTGTGCCTTGTTTATGCTTCCACATTTTGGATGCATGTCTCTGTGACCATTTCATGTAGGCACTCAGGTGAGAGACAATTTCAAAAACTAATTGACTGGGTGGGAGATAGTTTTTTTTTTTAATTAAACTTTACCAAATAGTAACCATGACTGTCAAAGTGTGATGGAAAATGGGAACAGAGAGGAAACAAATAGAAGTTGAAGGTCCCACATTGCTATGTTGATAGTCAATGCTTAGAGTGTGTTGTTTAAGCACAATTGTCCCTTACATCTGCTACAAAAAATTCCAAGGAACAACAACCACACATAATGATCAAGGAATGAAAAGCACAAATGATGAGATCAAGACATGAAAAACACAAATAATGATCTAGGAATGATAAGTGTACATAATGAAATAGGATAAGCATCCTATCAACTAGGATCTACCACCTTCATCAATTTAGGTTTTCTCATAGATGGGACTATCTCATGTTCTAGTAGTACTTGGAAATACACCAATGGGATAGAATCTTTCTTTAAAAACAACAAGTATCCTCTTGCAAAAAAGATATGTAAAAGAATGAACTATCAAGGAAAAAGATTGGGCCTCCATGAGCAACGCATCTTAGAGGCTATCCCAATCTACATTAGTTAGGGTCAAGGCATCAGATATCAATCATATAAATAATCTGATGGTGTTACTAATACTTCAACGATCACTAAGATAACCTCATCCAATGAAAGCATTGAGATAGGGACCATTCATAGCCCCATGGTAAGATTGCTACTAGCAATTATTCCAACTCTAGTATCCGTACCATCAAACTTTATCTTCCACATCCCAAACCCATCAATTGGGACCAACAAAATTCTAAAGCATGCAAAGCAATAGAACCAAATCAAACATCAAAGATGAATGAATCCACAAATCAAGGAAGACATATAGAAGCAATTCAGGTCCCCAAAAAAAGGATCAATTAAATCAAACAAAGAAAAATACCTAAATCCAATAATCATGCAAAATGTGGAGCCACATCAAAAGATGCACATTGCATCTAATAGGTGTCTACCACCTTCAACATTATCATCACTCCCAACATATAAGATGTATAAGAATGTTGCATATAATAGGTGCCCACCACCTCCCAAATTGTATATGAATGCTAGTCCTAATCACCATCCTAATCTAAAATCCATAATCAATAATCCACCATCGAAGTATGGTGAGTCAAGAATCCTCCAACCAAATCTAAATCACTAATCCATCCACCTAAATTCTACAAATCTCAATCATGTAATTCCACATCCAACATCACCCATCCTAATCCAAAATCATGCCTCTAATCTAAAATCCCCAACTCCAAAATCCATTGCATTGTGGTAGCAACACTTTAACATAAAGGGTATGATGGTACCCTATCAAAGTGTAAAGATTTGGATAAGGCCAACTCTATTATCAATGAGGATCACAAAAATATCAGTGTATTGTACATGAGCACTATGATCCTAATGAAGCAATTACTCTAGGAAAGTCACTATTGGCATGTTATGACAAGAGCATCTACATCTAATATCTCAAATAGACAAGGACAATTGAAGACCCTTTGAATATCAATCTATCAATGCTATCCAATCAACAAATTAAAAAAAAATAGTAAAGAGAAACTTATTTATCCAATGGTAAAAACCATTTCATGGCACCTTGGTTAAGTACCATGATGAAAACTCATTTATGGGCATCATTTGTAATTCAAGTATCTATGTACCTTACACTTGGTGTAAAGTTGTCTCATCTATCCCATCCTATCACTCTCATCCTATCCTACCCATCCATTATGTTTACATGTGTATCCCATTGAACCAACTCGTCCTCCCCTCCTACTTTTGACCTTAATTTAAGCAAAATGGAATAATGTTGAAACATTCTTTAGACATCTCTTGTTGTACCCCATCTATTAAAACTAATCCTATCACCCTATCATCACAAGCTTTGTAACACAGAGTCTTGAGTGGCATATCTAGAGTGGGGCATGATATTTCTATGGGACATAGTTCTTGGAGATCACATCCTAAACCCCTCCATCCATCCACCATGAATCTTCTAACCATTCCACCCATTATCACCAATACTTTAATCCATCCATCCAATCCTCCTTTCATCCTTACCTCTAGACATAGTTTTCCCTTAGGATTGGTGTCTAGCACAAGGCTATCCAAATGCAATCCAATGCAACCAATTTATCAGAAAAGAAAAGAAATAATTCCAAGTACAAGAAATCATTAACACACACTAATCTAGTCAAAAAAATTACCTATCAGCTAAAATCATCCATCAATTTTGTTCCCAACCTTGTTGCAAACTTGATCAACTCAAATCATCATCATCAAGATATATCGTTTGCAATCCTCACATTATTTTCAGGATATATCATTCCCACATCAAAAATACTATCAATATCATCAATCATCATGAATATATATTGTTCCCAATCCTTGTGTTATTCTTGGGATATATCATTCCCATATTAATAATATTATCCTCATCAACAATCAATTAATCATTAGTTTTTATCTTGATAGGGGCAACAACCATGTTTGTATTTATATCATTTATGCTTACTTGTGTGTGTTATCATTTTTCTTGTATCTACATCAATCCTAGCAGCATACTACCACAATGACATCATGGTCTTCCATATCATGGTGCCATATGACATATGTTTGCTTGCAACCTTTTTCTACTGAGTTAGTCCTTTATGCATGAGACAGGTCGTCAACCTGGTCTTTATTCCTTGGTGCATAATGTCTAGTTCTATATCAAACTCCATGGTTCCTCACCCATTGAAACATGAAATATTAGCCACCCATTTCCTCCATCACCTTTCTTTCGCCCATTCCCTCAACCAATCCATTCCATCCATTTTGAGAGCATACCTATGTTCTTCAAATCCACCTATCCTCTCAAGGGGGCATCCCATCCCTACATAATCCCTCCTCATCATTCCCTCAAGTGGATGGGGCATCCATTTACAATCATTTATATCTTATCTTCTTTTAAATGATGTTACTTCTCTTAGTGGTAACATCATCTCAATGAGGGGTAAAGTGTAGGCACCTGAAATTGACCACATCACTTTCGACACTTCCAACATTACTTTCAAAACCTTTTTGATATTTTCCTAATCCCATCCTAATCACATTAATCCTAACACTAATTAAATAGATAAATTATACTTATTTAATTACTTAGGATTACCCTTAAATATCCATTCCATCATCAGATTAATTAAATAAATGTATTTATTTAATTTATCTAATTTTCCCTAAATCCATCTCCATTAATTAATTAAATAATTTTATTATTTGATTAATTAATCAAAAAATATTAAATCCAATTTTAATCCTCCACTTATCATAATTAATCCCAGCGTTATCTATTATCCAAAAATAAATAAATTAAAAAAATAAAAAAGTCACATGACTAGCTAAGAGTTATCTAGACACATTGAAACTAGACAGTCTCAAAAAAGTAAAACCAAATTTATATCTCCACCATTCATTTCCATACTACATCTTTAATCATATCCATTCACATAAGGATAAGCTCTAGAAGTTTTCATTCTTTCCCTAATTCCTCTCACTCAATCCTATCTGTCCATTCATGTTTAATCTCAACCATCCATCCTAATAGAATGCCTTGGAAGATTTTAACCTTGACCTAATTTTGATCATCTAATCCTAGCCATCTATTTCTAATCAAATCTTCTCTCGATCATATCATCCAAAAATATATAAACCAATCCTCAATCAAGCCATTTGCATACCATAGCTTTGGAATGTAATGTCGTATTGTCTATTTGAATCAACAAGTTGAATGCAATGTCATGCTATTCAAGTAAGCAAGATCAACAATCAATATGAACATAAAAAATATATTGGAGCACAACTGCCACTTCTTGGTGAAACAAGTGCTAGTTTTGGTGAGAAATTTCTAGTTTTCCATTTGATTTTGCTAACCCTTTTCTCAATTGGAGGTGTTGTTAGATATGAAACTGGATCTTTGATTTGATGTATTATTCTTTATTTTGTGTCATATTTTATCATACATAGTATGCATAGTTGTTGTTGTTTTAGATATAGATCAATGAGTAGAGAATGAAGACACTCTATTGTGGAACACCATACAGATTTTTTTAAATTTCTTTTGCATAGCTAGAGAAAAAAGATATGAAGTTGCAAACAATCTATGATTGGGTTGGCATTCTTGGTGATCTAGGTGATGCTTAGGATCTTGTAGTCACCATTGTTCATGTGTATGATTAAGAGAGGAAGATTTTAGAACCTTCTCCCCAAACTTAGTTTGTAACCATAGACACGAACATAAGGAAACATCATGTAGCATTGAGAGCTCAATGTAGCTCTTGTGTGTAGCAGATGCTTTTGTTCTTAGCTATAGTGAAGCCACTGAGGATAAGGTCAGTGAACTACTACTTTTTTGGGTGAGTGCAAGATCATGATAGGCCAAATAGTGGCAATGTCAAGAAAAAATCTTGCTAGATGACAAAGTGGTAACATTTAGATACATTAAGATTTGGATGGAAAAAGTGTTAATATTTATATCTCAAATATGGATTCCTTTTGAAAATTCCTTGGGATGACCTTAGATTTAGGAAAGTGGGAGACCTAAAACTTGCTAAAGAAACTTGTGAAACTACTCATTTAGTGTTATCCTGAAGTTTTCCATGACTTCATCCTTGAAGCTAATAGACTTTTTAAAACTAAATTTAATAAAACAGAAAGGGTTTGTGGAGGAAACTATCAAGATTCTAAAATTATAATATATGCCTCATTATCATTTTAATAGGTAATATAATTAATTTTCTACATACTCTATGTCTGATTTCCTAATTGATTTACATATGAAAGAACATCCATAACTTTCAAACTATTTATCCTTTTTTAAAGCCAAAATATGTCACATTCTAGGATTTGCTGGCTATAGGTTTAAAAAAAATTGAATTTCATATATTTTTTTACCAAAATAGGTTGGTTGGAAAATTATTTTTTTATATTTTTAAAAATTCATAGTAAAAGAATCATAAATAATTATTTATTTGTTGAAAAATTAAAAAAATACAAGACATATCAACTCATGTTTCTATTACATAAATCTAAATTCTGGAGGAAAAATATTTTAATTTTCTTGTACATAGGTTGGCCAAAATGACACCTACTTCATACATTTTTAAAAAATGTTTAGCAGTGCCTCATTGAAATAACTAATATTAAAAAAATAAAAATAAAAAAAGTTAGTAGACCATAAACTACATTCAATTTCCTACAACTTTTATTACTACCTTATTTTTACATTATTTAGATAACTCATTCAATTTTTTATGTGAAGTTACTTAAGTTTATTTTTAGCATTTTCATTACCACTTATGGGTATTGTTTATCCCATCATAAGCCTACACTCACCCTTGTGATTGAAGTGTATGTCTTGCAACTACTACTTTTGATGTTAAAGAGATTTTATCTTTGGATAAATATTTTCTTCTAGAGAGAATTGCAAAAATCAATTTTCATGGAGAACATTTAGCCCTACATCTTCACAATTGTTGTAGTGGAAGTGTGAGCACTAGAATGCCAAAAAATTGTAAGAATGTATTTGATTAAAAGTGGCATAAGATATAGCCTTTGTGCTCTAATACCAATACCAACATCCCTTATTACATGTAATTCCATGTTATAGTGCACATAACGAAAAGCTACCAAAATATAAGGTGCCTAAGCATGAAGAAAAAGATATTAAAAGCTATAGTTATGTAATACAAGTAGAAGATGGAGCAAAACAAGTAAGAATTGGAAAAATAAAAAGATCAAATAGATGCCACATCTCAAGCAGCCCTTTAGGTCAACACTATTCTATAATATGTTGCAGCCAAAATCAAAATACACAAGAAGGATAGAATGGATATATGACCGACTCCAATTAATGAACATATTTTTTATTCAATTGTTTCTTTGATTACACATTTAGACTAGCTTGAACAATTCATTCACCAATTAATATCTATAAAATGCCCTCTAATATCTTCACTAGACACATCATATTCTATTCAAGAAATTCTATTGCCATCATCGTTGTTGAAGGAAGGCTATGAACATAAATTGTTATAGGTTCAATAGCATAGAAGGGGGCAATGCAAAGGTAGAGACATCATTAGATGTCTTTAGAAGATCAACAATTGGTGCATTTGGAAGGATTCTATCATGACCATTACCTTGAGAACTTATTGAATGAAAAGAAAGTGAGTAAGAAGGTGGGCCCTACTATTTTATTACCATCTCAAAAAAGAATGACCTATATTGTTAGGGAGATGAAAATTTACTTGCAAGACTTTGGCCTACTAAGTTACCATAAGGATGGAGAGAGCTACAAGACCAACCAACATGAATATATATCAAGACCATATAAACAGGAGATTCATAGGCAAAAAGAGTCTTTAGAATTGATGAGCATTACCAGTTGAAGCTCTTTAGATGGGCTAAAGACTTAGCAAAATTTGAGAAACAAAAGGTTGTGAATATCAAATGAGATGTCAAAATCCTCAAGGAAGGATTTTATTGACATCATGACCTTTATTCCTTAAACATTGAGCTAGACAAATCATAGATGATGATCCAAGGCTTGATGAAAGGGAACCCCATGTACTCATAAGGGATCTGGTCTCCAAAGAAATCTACTAGAATGGCCAAAAAATCCATGTGTGTTACCATGCATAAGTCAAATGAAGTGTGTTGGGAAAACACACTATGATTTTCATTTCCTATAGAAGAACAAAATCCAAATGATTACCAAATAGTTGTCTTTTGTCCAACCTTTCCTTGTTAAGGACATTAAATCCCCTAACATTCTAGACGAGGTCATTCATGGTGCATGTGGAAAGACCTGGCCCATCCACCTTTAGCCCAAATAATCTTTAAGAAAGACATTTGAAGTCTTTTTAGAACATTTTTCAATTACATCTCTTGACTAAGTTTCTATCCTTTCAAACTTTATTTTCCATTCTCTTTTCTTTCTTTCTAATGGATGCCTTGTAGAATGATCTAGAGATGCTCTTTTATTCCACAAATCTCATCTAATGATACTTATCTCTAGACCACTGAGGTAATTATTAAGATCATTTTAATCCTTTGTAGATGCGAAATAATTATTCTAAGAGGAGAAGAAGGATTGATGAGAAGGACCCTCTAAGTGGTTATTTGACCCATGAATAAAAAGAGCTGAGATATGAGAATGTCTTAAGAAATTTTTACACCTAAGTGGCTCTACTGGATTTGATTTGAACAAATACATTTTTAAGTTCTACTTCTTCTTTGGTTTAACTAAAATGACACCTTGTGGGGATTCTCAGACAGATTTTTTTTTCTTGACATTATTATCCTTTACTTCATCTTTCAATTTATGAGAAATAAAACATCTAAAAGGAATATATTCATAATCTATCTCTTGCACATAAGCACCAAAAGGAAGGGAAATTAATACCTTTCTCTAGTGGGGTGGGTCCATATCTCTTATTACTTTCAGCTAAGCACAAACCTTATTAGATTTATATCCGATGAATGTTTATCTACTTTAACCAATTCCCCTAAGCTCCTACCAATAGTTGAAAGACATTTTGGATCCTAGAACTCAAAGGGGAGGTCATAGAGATGTATCCATATTTTTTAGCATGCATAAGGAAAGAGGGCACCTATGAAGCCTAGATGCCACCGTCAAAACACAAGGAACCAAGATTGGATTTTAACCACCTCTAGAGAAAGAGCTCTTAAACATTCTTCAAAAGTAGAGAAAACCAAACTAAAAAACCCTTTTGGTAGAAATAAAAACTTTAAGCAAGAAGTCCAAGTGCTAACCACCCATTCTTGCATAGATTGCATAGATAGCTATCAGTTCACCCGATGGCTAAGAAAAGAATGATTTTGCAACTTTAAGCCTCATCTATTAAGGACGCTTCCACAAGTACTACAATCATGAAATTTGTAACAAAAATGTATTTTTTATGGAGACCCACATTATTGTGGGCCAAATAAATTCTAATACCAAAAGGAATAGTGTTAGCCCTTAATGCTCTAGGCAATTCTAGAGCATTACAACATTGTCTTAGATCGAGCAATTCTTCTGAAATTTGAAAAGGGCAAATATTCCTTTTTTGAAAGCTCTAAGATCGAGCAATTACAACATTGTGTCCACTAGGTTTATTCCACATCTTGCCAAAATATACTTGTCTACAAAAAGCCTCACTCCTTGCCCAAAGCATGAGGACAATTTCCATTGACCCTTCTAAGGATGTTGAACTGTACCATTTGACATTTGGAGATGACCATTGGAAAATTTTCCTTTTTTGAAACCTCTAGGACCAAACAACTAAAAAATCATGTCTACTAAGTTGATTCCATATGCTACCAAAATATACCTACCTACAAAAAAGGCTCACTTGTTGCCCAAATCCATGAGGATTGTTGTAATTGACCCCTCTAAAAATGTTCAACCCTACCATTCTAGCTTTTCGAGATGACCATTGGAAAGCATATTTTTCTCAACTTAATAGTTCAATCGATAAAGTTCCAAAATCCAAGTAATATCTATGATAATTGTTACTCTTCATGTAACATTTACATATAACTCACTTGGTCAAATAATTACAACACTTTACAAGGACATAGATTAAGTAAAGACCAGAGAAAACAAATTTGTTAGACACAAAATATTTTGTGACATGGCAGTTTACAGTTTCACTAAAACACTTTTGACTTTCCCATACAAGAAACCTACTTCCAAAGGGTTTCTCTACAAATGGGGATTGCGACTCCATTGTTTTTTCCGCCTTAGTCGTGACTCGTGACCTTATTGGAAAAGTAGTGGTTTGAAAGCCCAGAGCTCCAAATCATTGAATGCTTAAAAATCCCAATGGAAAGCAAGCCCAATAAACCATTTTGTACACAATTGGGAAGGACACTGCTCATCATCTGATTTCATAATTAAAATAGAAATTTTATCAAAGGATATTAGTTAACAAGCAGGACGTCTAATCAAATCAAAATTTAACGTACAAGTTACGCTATAACGACGTTCCAGCTAAATCCCTCGCCGAAGATTTTGGTACACTGACCTTAACGAAATATTCGCAGCCAACCTCTAACCAACATATCATTAAATCCATCGCTATTGCTTTTGGCATTTGTATTCGTTGAGCTATCCGTAATAACGAAAGGCAGATAAACATGCCATCACAACTTGACAAAGTTCAACTTGCATACTTCGTATTTATCAAATTAATCAGAACTAGACAGACATACTTTGTCTTTCTGCACGGAAGGATCAGCGGTACAATGTGCTATGCCTTTTCTTATTCTCCCTGCTATTCTTCTTCCATTCATCATTTTGTACGTACTGCAACGTCTCGAGAGATTTATATAGAAAAAAATTATACGCCTTCCATATATTTAATAAAATGGTAAAAGAACTTAGCACTTTGAAAGTTTTGATTAAGACGTAAACAATCAATAATGAAACCATGATAAAAGTTATAGTGTTTTATAACATGAGACAGAATTGATAGTGCTTTCCGGTGAATCTATTAAAAAAATATTGTTCCACCAAATAAAAGTAAATAGTGGCTATTTTTTAAATGTGTGGGGGAGGGCAGTAAATTCTTCCATTAAAAGAAGCATTCAGATTATAAGAAACGATCTTCCAACGCCGAACACTGTCATTTGCTCTCTGAAGATTAAGTAACCTTCCCAGACCTTTAGCCATAAGAATGAAAAGATAAAGGGAAAGGGGATCACCTTACTGCAACCTTCTATAAGGCAAGAAAAGAGGAGGTAGGAAGAAAATGCCACAAAAAACTCATGACCTTCTCAATCCACCTTGAACAAAAACCAAAGGCTGATAGTACATTTCTAAGGAAGGACCATTTGACCTTATCATATAAGCCTTGGACATGCCAAGGTTGATAAACATAGCTTTATTTTTAGAGAAACCCATAGAATGAATGGCTTGTTAAGCTACAATGATACCATCAAGAATTTGATGCTCATTCACAAATCTCATTGCTCAAGCGATATTAGAGAATCTAAGATCCATTTCAAATAATCAACAATAAGTTTATTAATGATCTTGTAAGAGTCTAGGAAGCTAGTTGGTCTAAAGTTTCTCACCTTAAGGGCTTTTATTTATGGAGAAATTTCTCACATTTATCACTAGAAAGATCTGAGTAGTTGGCTTTTGCGGGCCCGAGCTACTCTTTATTCTATTTTGGTGGATTGACCATGTTGTTCCTTGGAGTAGGTTGATATTCTTACTTAGGGCTATGATCCTAAAGCAGTTTATTCAGTTTCTCTTTAGTACTAGATGTTAGAGTAGGAAAAAGTGGGTATAGGGATTTCTCCTTGTGGAAATAAATCTAGAGAAAATTTAGTTGGCCTAAGTGCAATTACTTTATCTAGTCGCTTTGTCGAATGAAATGTCTCACCTAAGACAATATAAGAAAGGGAGCCTTCCAATGTCGCTTTGTGGTGCCAATGAGGAATGTGTGGCTCATCTTTTCTTTCAATGCCCCTTCTCCTTCGATATTTGGAGGTACTAATGGAAAATTTGGAACTAGCTCCTAGTCTATGCTACTCTACCAAATTTTTGGGCTATCTTGGGATGTCCTCCTCTCGCTTCATTCCTCTTGGTGGTCTAAGATTTTGGACCCATCCTTATTCTCTAGCATATTTGGTTAGAGAGAAATCATTGGATCTTTCAAGGTTGTCAAAGTCTTATTAGGCATGTTTGGCAAAAGATTTTGGACTCTGTTAAAGAAATAGTAGCAGCTAAGTGTCCTTTGAATGGAGTCCTATCTCCTTCAAATATTTAGTCCTCACAGTGATTGAATTTGTGTAATTCAGTTGTCTCCTCAATTCATTTTGGCTCTGGGCTTAAAACTTCTAGTAAGTTTTATAGATTTGTAAATGGTCACCCACCCTCACCCTACCCCTCCCCCTCCCCGCTAGGCTTTTTCAAAATTAATATTGATAGTTCTTCTTGGAGCAATCTGAGTGCTATTAGAATTAATGGGGTTGGATGTGATGGTGATGGTTATGTTCATTTCATTTTCTCTTCTCCTATGGGGTTTGGTACTAGTAATCAGATAGAGGCCCATGCCATCCTTGTGGTGCTTGAAAATGCTTGCATTGGTTAGGTTGGAAAAAGATTATTTGTAAGATGGATTCCATGATCTTGGTCTCTCTTTTGAACAAAGGGAAGATTCATGGGTCCTATTAGAGGTTGTCTTCACTTGAAAGTAAATTCTTGCCTTACTCCAAACTTTGATTCCATCTCTTTTGTTCATATTTTTAGGGAATGGAAAGTTGTTGCAGATTGCTTGGCTAAATGGGCCTTTGATATTAATCACTATCAGAAATGTTATGGAATGGGGGTCCCTTTCTACTATTAAATCTTCACAATTTCTTCAGCTTCTACATAATGATATTGTTTGATCTTTCTTGCCTATTGTTCATGTGCTTTGCTAGGTTCATAGTTTTCTCTTTCTTTTGGAGGTAGTGGAACAGTGAAAAATGTCCTTGAAGTTTCATTCTTTTTACTTTATTGATAACTATTACTATTTGACAATCCTTTTGTTATAATATTTTTTTAAATCTCTCTCAATATATTTTTCCTTTTTACCTAAATAAACTAAATAAATAAAACAATGCTACTTCAAAAGGGTTTATGTACAAATAGGGATTGCGACTCCTCAATTATTTTTGCCTTCTCCATCGTGACTAGTGACCATATTGGAAAAGTGGTGTTTTGAAAGGCCGGAGCTTAGTAAAGACAAATTTCCAATATAACTTAGCGCCATATCATTGAATGCTTAAAAATCCCATTGGAAAACAAACCAGTAAACCCATTTGTACACTAGTAGGAAGGATGCTACTCAACTTCTATTTTCATAATTAAAACAGATTCTATCAAAGGATACTTGCCAACAACCAGGACATGTAGGAAAATTTGACGTAAAACTTACACTATAAGGACGTTCCAGCTAACGAAAGATTGTACGAAACTGACCTTAACAAAATATTCGCAGCCAATTTCTAACCAACATATAAAAGTGGAGTATCATTAAATCCATCACTATTGCTTTTGGCATTTGTATTGATTGAGCTATCTGTAAAAACAAACGAGAGATAAACATGCCATCACAGCTTGACAATGTTCAACTTGCATACTTTGCATTTATCAAATTTATTAGAACTAGGCCGACATACTTTGGCTTTGTGCACGAAAGGATCAGTGGCACAATGTGCTCTACTTTTTCTTCATCTTCCTCCTGGTATTCTTCTTTCTTTCATCATTTCTATACATAAGTATAACGTTTGGAGAGATTTATATAGCAAAATTTTACAAGCCTTCGATATATTGAATAAATTGGTAAAAGAATTTGACACTGGAAAGTTTTGTTTAAGACGTAAACCATCATAAAAAATTAGGTGTTTTCCGTGTTTTACAACATGAGACAAAAATGTCAGTGCTTTGTGGTGAATCTATAAAAAGAATATTGCTCCACCAACTGTAAAATAGTGTCTAATTTTTCAACGTGTGGGGAGGAGGGAAATTCTCCCATTACCTCAATATAGGTCTGTTTGAATGCCACCCTTTTCAGGTCCATGAGTTAGTATTTAGCTTAAAAGAAGCATTCAACATAACCAAACGTTGGAGTTAATTTTTGAATGATTGCTTATCAATTACGAATTCAAACATGGTGAGCTTGATAGAGATTTTACAAATAGAAGAATGCAAATTTTAATCGTGAGGTTTTAGATGACTATTCTTTTTTGTATAGATGACTATTCTTACCTATCATCCAGCTCAACATAGTGAAGGTTTCGAACTGCAAAAAGATTCAACCCTATAACCTATTCATTTTACCAAAAATGACTTTACGATCGTTCTATTTATGTGCAGACATATGTAATTGACTTCTAATCGATGTTATTTCGACTATAGTCGAATTTACAACTATAATCGAATTTACAACTCACTGGCTGGATAAGGTTTACTGTGAGACAATGAATGATAATGTATAGATCATTTACAAATAACATAATCTAAACTAATATGAAAGGCTCACAACTTCTCCATATATTATAATTTAAAAGAAGACTTACATCTATAAGAGAAATAGCAATTGAATGAGAAACTAACTGCCAATTAACAACAAATTATCTATTAACTAATTAAAATGTTAGTAGGCATGAGTTTTCCACAGTCCATGAATTGAGTAGAGTGCTTCTGGATTAAACTGTGTATGTTTTTGATACAAAAACATACACAGTTTAATCCAGAAGCACTCTACTTAATTAAAATGTTCTGTATTTTTTCATTTTCTCATATAATGAAGATTAGTAAACTACAAAACCAAAAAAATATTCTTCTTTTATTCTCCCATTAATGAACATTAGGAAAAGGTTGAAGAAAATCTCAAAGTTTCTAGAATTGATCACGAGCAATGGGCTTTGTAATGAAGAGTAAAATCTTTTATTCATTTGATGATTTGCAGATACAAAACAATGCATATAAATCTTGAGGGTGACAGTTATAATGTGTTACAGTTATAAGAACTGAATTGACTGAAAACCAACAAAAACTAATGCTAACTTACAAATTGACTCAACAATGTAGTAACTAATGCTAACATTCCCCCCCTTATTACATTGTTCCTGCAATAGTACAAAGGTACCCCCCTTGAATGCCAAAAAACTCAACAAAGTTGATTACATAATATGAATACATATTTTGTAGAAGATCTTCCCCCAAAGAACAAATCCTGAACCAAGCGAGGCTCCATCATGCTGTCTCGTCTACCCTCGGAAAGGCGTAGCTTCGAGCTGTGTTCTTGAGCTCTTTAGTCCCAAGCTCTCAAATCACAGAGTCTTGAATTATTCGACAATGGACCCTAAGAGATATGATAGATCTCTGTCATGTTGTCTAGTGACCGCGAAAGGGTATAATTCAAGATCATATACTCTTTGAAGCTTGCTGGACAACAATCCATACTAAGCTCAACACCAAACGCCAAACCTGTCTCCAAAACAAAATCTTCACAAAACATACATTCTTCAAATCTGTCAGCTCTGTCAGCATCATCAAAGAAAAAACAAAACAACCAAAACCAAAAACGCTTCTCATGCAAAGCATCATCTCAAAGCGAGAAGCTAACTTGAGATGACAGAAAATCCTCCATCCTCTGATGCCGCCTGCCTCCAATATGACCCTACTACACTTTATGGCACATTAATCTCTTTGATAGCACAAGCATGTGAGTGTTTAAAGGCCTCAAAAGCACAAGCAACATTTGTTATATGTGTAGCCATAATCAATTTCAACCAACAATGGACCCTCAACCTTATAACTCCAAAACATGTAATTTCAACTTTAACAAAAACATCCTACTTATTTCTCCTTTAAAAAACCCTTTATACCTATTTATCACTTATTTCACCATAATTCCCTTATTTCTCCAACAGACAAGCCTACATTAGGTTAAAAATTACTTTCCTTTTTTTTTTTTTTCACCATAAAATTCTTGTAAAGCATAAAGTTGCTTCCAAAATAAGATAATAAAAATCCTTTAGTGATAACTCCTTATTGTTAGATCACTTCTCTTATATTCTGTTTGGCTGAAACAGATATTTCATTGCAAAGAAACTTCCACAATGTGACACTAATAACAAAACTGCCTGCTATATTCATCCAGATCGATAATTTCTTCAAAAGCAATGAATATGTAGGGAATGAACCTGGATGATCGCTTCATAGAAGATTGTTTCCTCCTGTGTGTGGATCCGACAAACAGAAATCCAATATGGAACAACCAACAATGGTGAGAAGAAATGGAAGGAATCAGGTAGAAAATGGAGCAAACTTTTTCAATGACAAAATGCAGTCAACAATGTCTTCTTTCAATGCTGTGCACATGAACCCTGGGGCATGGTGTCTCTTCCTTTAAACATGGGCCACCCAAAAAGTTTCAAAATGGTATATCAAATATTAAATGGATTTCGAGGATTATCTTTCAAACATCAATCTGTAGCCACTGAGCAACTGCGTTGGGAGAACTTTACACCTTCTATTGTTGCATTATAGAGAATCATTCACTCACTAGACCTCAACAGATCTGTGGTTTCTACGCTGCACATCTCAAGTGATTCGAGAAGATTAAATTTCCACACTGGATGGCAAGACAACCACATTTAGGAAACTTACGCTGCTTCTACAGGCTTCATCAGCGGACCATTGCTATTATATGCTCCATGGTGACAATGGCTACATGTCTTCTTGCATTTCCTCTTTGTACAATCATTCTCCTTCCATCATGCTCTGATACCAAATAATGAAGAGTAAAATCTTTTATTCTTTTGATGATTTGCAGATACAAAACAATGCATATAAATCTTGAGGGTGACAGTTATAATGTGTTACAGTTATAAGAACTGAATTGACTGAAAACCAACGAAAACTAATGCTAACTTACAAATTGACTCAACAATGTAGTAACTAATGCTAACACTTTGTGAATATATCAGCTATTTTTTTTTCTGTAGGGTAGTATACAAGCTCATCAATCCTTCTTGACCCAATTCTCTAATATAACAATGTTGAATTTCAATATGCTTAGTTGTGCTGTAAAACATTGGACTCTTACTCATTTGTATAGTACTCTTATTATCATAATACAACACTATGGGACAATTGTATATTTGTTACATATCCTCTAACAATTTCCTTAACCAAACTATCTAGCAAGTTGTGAAGGTGCCAACTTTGTACTCAACCTCTACCATTGAAAGTGATATGATAGGTTATTTCCTAGAATTCCAAAAAATATTGTAGAACCAAAACTTAAGGTCTAACCAGAAGTAGAATTTTGATCATCTATAGAACCTGCCCAAACTAAACTTTTTATATCCAACTAATCTATTGTCATCTAAATACTAAAAATGGAGACCATAATTCAATTTCCCTCAAAGATACCTTAGAATCCTCTTAGTGGCACTCAAATGTGTCTCCTTTTGTTCTAAGATGAACCTAGATACCAATCTCACTACATATGTGATATCAGGTTAAGTAGTAGTCATGTATCTAATCAACCTACCAATCAACTTTATATATAAATTAGGATTCATTGGATCAAACTCATTGGAAGTGGAAAACTTAAGTCCAATTTCATTGTCACAATGGGTTTGCAATCTTCCTTATGAAATCTATAGTGGATATCTCTAGCATACTTCTGCTAAGACATGAATATGTCATCTTCATGTTGCCATACTTCTAGACCAACAAATTAATGCATCTATCCCAAGGCAGTCATCTCAAATTCTAAAATCATGGATGCTCTAAACTCTGTAAATAAAGTGGTTTGTAAAATCATCCACATAGATAACTAGATAACAAGGATAAGAATATCTCCACCTAATTTTTTTTATTGTAGCTATGAGTCATTTCTATTGGGATTGGTTCCACTCACCGTACAAATCCCTGGACATGTTTAATTGTTTTAATTTATGTTGTCAATAAAAAATTGTTGTCTCTAAGGAACATGGAGAGAGTATAGTTGGGTGCCCATGTATGTGGTAGGAAAATTATATATTATCTTTTATTTTTATTTATTCTCTCACATGTGATTGTAGTGGAATTTAAGTTGGGAGTTACTTTTGGGAAGATATTAGAAATCGAGTAAAGATCAGATTGTGTAAGAGGATGTTAGAGGATCTTCTACAAATGGATCTTATGAAAAATTTGGTCAATCTTCCCATGGAACACCTATGATTAGAATCTTGGTTAATTTGAATATTATGATAGAATCTATTATGTGTATGATGGTGTAAGGTTTGCAAGATGAGTTACAATACAACGTATGTTGACCAATGTAACATACCATCTCATATTACTTGGAATTACTCACTATATTTACTAAGAAAGTAAATGAACATGTTAAACATGAAATAATTTTTTATTTTTTAAAATTTGCATATTCTCAAGAAATAAATGTATATTTTCTATGAATATTTTTCACCCTTGAAAATTACAATATATATTCAGAGATAAAATCATAGTGAAATTATATCACTTTACAATTACAAATAATTTGCACTTGGCAATATGGATAAGTTTGCATAAGTTTGATGATGATAAGTCATAACATGAAATATACCGCATCTAGAATCTTGGTGTTTGTCTCATAAGTCTCATTGAGTCTTCTGCTACAGAGGGAGAGCATCATCTGGGTAATTTACCTCTAACCACAGACCGACGGTCACCCGCACACCTTCCTTCCTAGAAGTGGCCCTACCCTTCACGAAGAGTATAGATTTAAGGAACCAACATGTTGCCATTTGAGTTCTACTACTGTGTCTTATGTAACTCAATCAACCATACAACTCTAGAAAATCTTCTAGCTAAGTATGATCATTCTAACATGTCATGCCATCTAGACAATGTGAATCGACTAATGCATGCAGAGACAAATGTACCTCTTTGGCCAAAGATTATATATAAACAGACATTTGCAATAAACTTAGTTGTGTGTTCACACACCTCTAATTTGACTTTGAAACTACCTCATCCTATAGTTTGACTTGCTTGACTAGTGATTCTAAACATAAATTATCTTAACTAAACTCAGATCTTAGTCAATCTAACTTAGAATTTGATCCTTAATCTAGGATACACACACACACAATATGTAGGTTTAGATGATTTTAACCTTTCAGAGAGTCCCAAGTTGCATTGTTGCAAATATCAGGGTCTATGACTTCCTGTCATCTACTCAAAGACTCAAAAATTAAGCACCCTTGTGCTATATGACAATTTTCTAATCTATCAAGAAATCATCATCATTTAAATTTATCAAAGATTCTTGACTATTTACTATCGACCATACAATAGACTAAAACAATATCGTAACCGACTTGAGAGTTTTAAGTTTTCTAAACCCTTATGTGTTGATTGTAGGGTTTAACTTCTGTATCCCAAACTCATTGTATAACAATAATCTTGTTTTCCCAAAATTAAAGCTTTATAATAATATAACATAATAACAAAAATTTATAGTCTTCTCTTGACCATTTGGCATTTTTGAAATCACATTTCTTATAATATGCAAAGACATAAAACATGAGGTTTATCCTCATTCACACTATATCTTAAAGAATTTTATCATTATCATATGTATTCTTTTGGCTAAGTTCAATCCTTCAATCTAAATAGGTTTGAGTTTAAGATAATAATATATAACCATATTTTCATCCTTTCCATCTTCTCAAGTCCATCAATTTCAAAAATAGTACAAGTTATGAACTCATATATATAACATCCTTTGCATATCATGATAATAAAAATCATTATTTGTCTAATGCAAAATTGATATTATATCTCTATACTTAAGTGTTTAAATGATACCAATATCAATATCATATATTCTATATAAAAGAGAATAACTAACACCAAATCTATCGATTATAAATATTAAAGCTTATACCTATAATGCATTGTGAGATGTGAACCTATCATAATAAGTTTATTCTAGGCGTTTGCATTCATACAAGGATATAATAATATCAATCTACCCTTCTACATCCATTACAATATATGATTTCACTACTAAGGGTCTCATTTCCACTATAATAAAGGTAAGAGGGTGTGTTTATACTCTTATCATTTCAAAGTGTGCAATGATAGTTTGTGTTAGATATGCATGTAATAATTCAATCCTAACATCACTATCATCATCCATATAATGTTCACCAAATGTATGTAAATGTAGTGTAATTGCTAGCATATTGTGGTTTACACTACGACCCTCACGATGATATGCATACTAAGATATCTTTCACGGTGGTAAAAAGTTTAAGACTTGCACTCTAATACTACAAAATTATCCTTCATGATATGATTAACATTCTCAGCTAGCTTTAAATAGTTTACTACCACAGTGTGTACAAATCTAAATCTACATTCTACTAATACAAGAGTGTCTATCACAATGTATACAATAACGCATCTGCACATGGATTATATCTAGTTTAGGCTTGCAACTATAACATTATATAAATATATATATTATAGGAGGTCCAAACTCTTACATTCTCCTGAGTGAGTTGTCTTTGCTCTCGACTCATAACAACAATCAATCTACAATGTAGTTCCCTCTACTCTCTTCCACTGCGCTATCACCCCATGCATCTTGAAGATCCTGAGCTCTCTAACTCTCTATGGATATCATAAGAGAACAAAGCTCTCATACTTATTTTTTTTTACTATTTTCTTTTTTACCCCTGATACCCATACACATAGCATATTATAAATGCTTCAATCCACTCCATCACCACATTTATGAAGCCCACTCTTATGTCTGTTTTTACTCATTGATGACATGCAAGGTTGATGGATATAATGGTCATAAATACCACTCCAAAAATGGTTTGTGACTCCTCCTTTCACTACATATTCATGTGGAGGAAGGGAGTTGAGTGCCCTTATAAGACATAAAGTGGATTTAACTTAAGTTTCCATGATACACATTCCTTATAATGCTCATCGACAACACAACAAGGGTTAAACTATTAGTTCAAATTAAATAGGTATTAACAACATAAAATTGGTGTGTACAACATTTTTCTACATTGTCTTTGACTTACGATATAATATGAGAATGGAGTCAAGGTATTCTCCCCCTCGAGCAAAATAATTAAAATGTCAAAGTAAAAAATAAAAATAATATGATTCCTATTGGAAATTACCGATATTAAAGTAGTTTAACTACTAACATATAATTTGCTATAGTAATATAATCTATATTATTTTACATAGAGAAAAATGACTTTTGACCCTTTCCTGGTCAATGGTCATACTATCTTGGCTTAGTTTTTGACTAAAGCTAAGCTTAGTAGATCTAGTTGACAATCGATGATTTGTCAAATCAATATCAAACTTAGACCAATTGGTCAAACACAAGTTACCAAACTTGACAAAGGTTCAATAAACTATGAAAACACAAATTAGATGCAATAATTTGTTCTTATCCAAATGTCTATTCTCTTCTCTCTGATGATGCTCTCCCTCTCTTTCTCGAAGAGCAAAAACCTATTTCTTGTTTACAACATGCAATCACCCAACTGAGATTAGTGTATCGTTAGTCAATTGATAAACCTTATGAAATCATAACATCTTATAATCCCAAGTATAAATTAAACATATAAATTCAAACTTACGATATCATTGATTTTTCTGACATTTCCACTTAACGTAAAATCATTAATTCATGGATAATTAACTACTAATTACATGGAAGTAAAAAGTAAAACATAGTCAAAATTTGGGGTGTGACATATCTCCCCCTTAAGATTCATCGTCCTCGATGATCCAGTGTTTCCAAAATAAGAATATAGATTTTTGTTCAATTTTGAAAAGCATCAAACAAATGACAAAATCTCTAATAAAAATCATGGTAATCTTTCGATGTGGGACTATCCTCTGCATACTGGTCCCACTAGACCTTACACTAAGTAACCTCTCTATTAAGCAAGCAGAGCTTGTGAACTTTGAGCACCTTGAGAGGCCCAATCATGACCACTCCTAGGTCCTAGTGTTGAGAATAAAGTTTGTGAAAATCTTGATGTCATGCATGTATCTCTATTTGAGATGATTTTCTTAGGAACTCGATGCAATCTAAACACTTCTCGCACAAACATACAAGCTAGAACTGGTGCTCCATCCTTTAAATTCCCAGGTATAAAGTGAGCTACCTTGGTGAATCTATCCACCACCACTAAAATAGCATCATTTCTATTTGAAGATATTGGAAGGCCTTGTATAAAGTCCATACTAATGATCTACCACTTCGACTCTGGAATATCTTGTGGATACAGAAGTCTTGTTGGATAATGATGCTCAACCTTGACTCTCTGGCACTCTAGGCAACTTGTTACAAATCTTGTAGCTTCATTCTTCTTTCCTTTCCAAAAATAAAGAGGCTTCACATGGGCTAGGAGTTTGATTACTCTAGGATGACCTAAATATGGTGTGGAATGAACTTCCTTCCACACAAGGTTTCTTAATTTTGTAGAGTTCAGAACATACATCCTTCCTTTGTATCTTGAAAGCCCATCTGGTTCAAAATAGACCCCATCATACCTCAAGTCTTGAGGATTTACTGAGAGAGTCTGCTTAACTTGCTCATAATACTCATCACCTACAGAATTTTGTAAAACTAAATCCTTGAAGTTTGAGCAGATAGAGACAATTAATGAGATATTCCTCAATTGACTCAGAGCATCTTCTACTCTATTCTATTTGCCTTTGTTATAAATTATCTCAAAGTCATAGTCAGATATCAATTCCAACCATCTTCTTTGTTGAGAATTCAGATGAGGTTGAGAAAATATATACTTAATACCTTGATGGTCTAACTTCAATTCAAAAGGCTTTCCTAGTAAGTAGTGTTGCCATACTTGCAACGCATGAACAACTACTGCTAACTCTAAGTCATGAGGAGCATAATTTTACTCATATGCTCTCAGGCTTCTGGATTCATAAGCTACCACTCGCCCATTCTGCATAAGCACTCCTCCTAAACCTTCACCTGAGGCATCAGTGATTACAACAAATTGATTTTTTAGATCAAGAACTTTAATATTAGTGTAGTTGTCAACCTCTCTTTAATTGATTAAATGCCTCCTAACACTTTTTTGATCAGTCAAAACACTTTCCTTTTCTCTGAAGTGAAGTGATTGGGTTTGCAATCTTAGAAAAGTTTCAAATGAACTTCCTATAATATCCAACTAACCCCATGAAACTGCACACTTCATGCACATTCTTTGGCATAGACCACTCAAGTATAGCTTTGATCTTCATAGGATCTACTAAAGATCCTTCAACTGATATTATATGTCCCAAATATTGTATCTCTTTCTCAAAGAAAATAAACTTAGAAAGATTTCCATACAACTTATGTTCTCTCAGCCACTAAGAACTAACCAAAAATGTTGCAAGTGCTCATTCTGATTCTTTCAATAAATAAGAATGTCATCTAGAAATACTACAACAAATTTATCCAAGGAATCTAAAAAAAATTGCTCATCAAATTCATGATGCTACATGGGCATTTGTAAGTCCAAAAGGTAAGACTGTGAACTCATAATGTCCATACCTTATTTTGAAAGTTGTTTTTATGAATATCTTCATCTTTTATTCTCAATTGATGATATCCAGATTGCAAATCGATCTTAGAGAATACTGATGTGTAACACATCTAATCAAAAAGATCGTGAATACACAGTAGAGGATACTTATTCTTTATCATTTCTTTGTTAAGCATATGACAGTCTATACACAAATGAAAGGTTCCATCCTTCTTTTTGACAAAGATCACTAGCACTCCCCAAGGTGAAACACTAGGTCTAATCAACACTTTAGCCAATAGTTCTTGAAGCTAAGCTTTCAATTCCATCAGCTCTATAGTAGTCATATGGTATGTAGCCTTTAAAATTGGCTTAGATCTAGGTATTATATCAATAGATAAATAAAAATCCCTCTTCATTTTCATAGTAGAGATTGGTCTGATTTTGACTTCTCTTTGAGTGCCTTACAAACAGACTTTGTTTCCTACATCATCTAGACACTCAACTATTTTTGCAAAACACTTGACATTGGCCCTATGTATCCATAACCAATTTATTCCTAAGATAACATCATAGGAATCTAGGGGACATACATACAAATTCACCTCAGTTGAAAAACTAGGAAGATCAATCTTGGCTTCAAACGGGCATTGCTCTACCTAAGCTTTAGCTTGGTCAACATATTCAATTGACTAGGGTTTATCCATATATATCCATCTCTTTTAGGAAATTTATTCAATACTCTTGGAGAAATAAAACTTTTATCTGCTTCAGTATCAATCAAAATAGAAATAGGAACTCCAAACAAAGTACATGTCATCTCTATGGGAGTAATCTGGTACTCTTCGTGGTGGTTTTCCAAAGCCACATGGATCCTCTGTTGAAAAGCTACTTGTTGGGTAGGTAGTGTGTTACTACACTATTGAACTCCTTGGTTCTTGGTTGGACATTGATTTGCATAATGATCTCCACCACAAGAGAAACATCCTCTAGGAGGTCCTCGCTTCTCAGCAAGTTTTCTTGAATTATTATCATTCTTCCAAAAATTACTATTGTTTCCCTTCTCATTTCTCGATCCATTCATGTCACTTCTAAATCCCTTGTCATTTTTCTTATTGACTTCCTGATTTTCATTCCTTTTCTTAAAAGGTTAAGAAGCCGGTGACTTAATAAGCCTCTTGTGATTCTTCTCATGATATGCAGTAAATTGTCTTCAATTTTTTCTCTTATTTGGTTGCCTTCTTAGAAACTTGGTCCATAGTGGTAGGACCATGCACACCCACTTATCCACCTATTTGGGCATTCAAACCCATGATGAATTTTATGATTTAAAACCTTTCATCCTTCTAATATTGCCGCACATACTTCAGAAGATGGGTGAACTTTTCCCAATATTCAACCATTGATATTTCTCCTTGTCACATATTCTAAAAATCTATTAGCTTGTGGTTAAATAAAATATGTGGTAACCATCTCTATCGAAATATGACCACAAATTGATCCTAGGTTAAGCTCAGAGAACTTAATCCCAATTCCATTTTCTTGTTCATCCACCACATGGATGCTTCATCTGCCAACTGATAGGCACCCCAAACTACCTTGGTTATCTAAGAGTAATTTCTAATCTCAAAATACTTTTCCATCTCCGTCAACCAAGCTTCTGCAGCATCACCACTTACTATTCTATCGAACTTGGGTGGCATCACTTTCTTCATATCTCTTGACAGTTCAGAGGCAAGTCTACCATTTTCTTCTTGACACTTAGTCTTATTAACATCCTCCCTTCATTCATAGTGAATATTGGGCTCATGGACATAGGCATCATCCTCTTCATGCAAGTCCTCTTTTCCTCCTTCAGATCTACCTTCCCCTCACCTCTTGTTCCAAGTTTCCAAGCTCCTCCTCAGTTTCATTCAGCATGGTCAATATCTAATCCAACTTAGTCATTAGGTTTTTAGAGGGATTTGACTCTCCTTGACTATCTTCAAGATTTGTTCATGTACAAACTATGATGATACTCTATATCACACCTGATATTCATATTAAGTTATAGATTGGAATTCAGAAATAATGCATCTCATTCATTTAAAATTCATCGTAAAATCTATTTACAAAACTTAGATTTGTGCAAAATAATCTCATCTTTATTATAATTTATTCTGGGTATAAATACATCCTTATTTAGATAGACAACTCAAGATGACTACATGTCACTGTCGGTTAAAGAATATTCTTCAGGTTCCTCTTCCCCATCAGAATCCAGTAAAACAAACTTAGATCATAGATGTACACGTAGGTACTCCTCCATCACCTTTTTTCGTAAAAAAAGGGCATCACGACAACACGCAAATGGCATGTTATGACTAGAAGATGGTTTACGCAGTTTAACTACATGAGTAGGAACAATGGGTTTCTTAGCCAGTTTGTTGCATTGTTTCTTTTCTAACTGAATATGCTTAAGAGCATCAACCAAAGTTCCAGAGTCTTCCAGCCATGCACCCTCAATATAATTAATATGCTCTTGGAGTTTTAGCTCCTTAGTTGGTTCTTTCTTAACTACAATCTTGGGTAATTTTGGGGGATAGACTTCCTGATAGTTTTCATGGTTCTTCTCTACGATGCATAAAACCAATTTCAAACATTAAACAATCTGCTAAATGTTAATAAGTTTTCTTGTAGTGATCTCCTAGGTCCATGTGTTGAACCTGGTAGCTCTGATACCATATGTAACATAGCATCTCATATTACTTGGAATTACTCACTATATTTACTAAGAAAGTAAATGAACATGTTAAACATGAAAAAAAAATTTCTTTTTTTACATTTTTATATTCTCAAGAAATAAATTTATATTTTATCTAAATATTTTTTCACCCTTGAAAATTACAATATATATTTAGAGATAAAATCATAGTGAAATCATATCACTTTTCAATTACAAATAATTTGCACTTGGAAATGTAAATAAGTTTACATAATTTTGATAATCATAAGTCATAACATGAAATATACTACATCTGGAATTTTGGTCTTTGTCTCACAAGTCTCAATGAGTCTTCTACTATAGAGGGAGAGCATCATCTAAGTGTTTTACCTCCGACCATAGACCGACAGTCCCTCGCACACCTTCCTTCCTGGAAGTGGCCCTACCCTTCACAAAGAGTATGGATATAAGGAACCAATAGGTTGTCATTTGAGTTCTAGTGGTATGTCCTACATAATTCAATTGACCATACAACTCTAGACAATCTTCTAGCTAAGTATGATCATTCTAACAAGTCACACAGTCTAGACACTATGAATCAACTAATGCATGCAGAGACAAATGCATCACTTTGGCCAAAGTTTCTATATAAATAGAAGTTTTCAATAAATGTAGTCATGTGTACACACACCTCTAACTTGACGTGGAAACTACCTCATCCTACAATTTGACTTGCTTGAATAGTAATTCTAGACGTAAATTGTCTTGACTAAACTTAGATCTTAGTCAATCTGACTTAGAATTTGATCCTTAATCTAGGATATGTGTGTGTGTGTGTGTGTGTGTGTGTGTGTGTGTGTGTGTGTGTGTGTGTGTGTGTGTGTGTGTGTGTGTAGGTTTAGATGATTTTAACCTTTCAGAGAGTCCCTAGTTGCATTCTTACAAATATCAGGGTCTATGACTTCCTATCATTCTACTCAAAGACTCAAAGATTAAGACTCTTGTGCTATATGACAATTTTTGACTCTATCATGAAATCATTATTATCTAAATTTATCAAAGTGCTACTTAGACTCTTTTTTTAATTTATACTATCTCAGGAATTATGGTTTCTCGACCATTTACTGTCGACTATACAACAGACTAAAACAATGGCATAACTGACTTGAGAGTTTTATGTTTTCTAAACCCTTCTGGGTTGATTCATAATGTTAATCTAGGCTCATTAGATGAATGCATATATTAGCATAAATCAACCAATATTTATTCAATAACAAAGTAGGGAATTGATAATTGAAATTGATATTTACAAAATTAAATTTGGAAGAGGATTAAGTACTTATCTATGGAAACAACAATGAAGATGTAGTGCAGATTTCACTTGCCTTAGTATTGGAAAGGGTTATTTCAGTATAATATGTGCCTTGGGACTACAATATATATCTAAAATGTTTTCAATTTGAATACGCATTATGTAGGATCAATCCTACTTATTGTCAAAATGATCATGTGCATTATAGACTCTTGTAACCTCTTTTGCTTAAAAATTTGATGTTTCCTTTGACATTTAAGGACTAGTAGTATTAAAAACACTTTAGGTAAATTTCCAAATTGCATGGATCTTATTTTCCTAGGTTGATCGCTTGATTTAAATAGATTGACAGTCATGGAAATGATTGAAGACATCATTCTTCAATCATTCAAATTCTATAGAATGATTTGATGAAAACTTAAATTCTTAAATTATAAAAATATTTTATATGTTTGAAATTGATTAGTGCCATATGTAGATACATCTTCATAACAATTGTTAACCTTATGAACCACGTTATGAACTAAATAATAAATCAAAATGTCAATACACATTCCTATGATAAGGACTAGGAAAAAATATCATGTTAACATACGAATTGGATGAAAAATATTTTTTACCTTTGTGTTATGAACAATTAAATTAGATTAGATGTGTAGTATTTTGAAAAAAATCTTTAGTTTGAAGGCTTTGCAAAATGTAAATTTTATCCCTAGTAAACATTCAGATTCTACATAAAGGTAAAAAAATACATTAGCAATATTAATTATGTTATACTTATCTAATAGATAAATCATTAATTCATTTTATTTTTAAGTATAGTTCTACTAATTGCTAATAAGGGCGTGGTTCGATGGTTATGTCACTCAGTTATAGTGGTAGCCACTAGAGTTCAAACCCCTGTTGTGCCAACGAGCTCGCAGGCGTTATGCCTTCACTGGGCCAATGAGCTTGCACGTTGGAAGTGTTCTCTCTTGGGGATGAGGTCCCCCGTGTTGTGGCCTCACTGGTTCATAGCTCCGAGCAAAAGTGTTGTGGAGTCGGAGGGCATGTCATATCAGCATCACCGGTCACGTTAAAAAGTTTACCAGGCACATTTTAAAGAAAAAAAAAGTATAGTTCTACTAAAAGTATAGAGGACATGGTGTGGATAACAATAAAAGTGAGGAAATTCAACATAGTTTTGTTATATAATAAAAAGTATAAATAATTCAGGAAGATGAAAAAAGAGGGATTAGGTCTTATACTTTAGATCACATACCACCCTCAATTGCCATCAAGCAAAAGAAATTATCAAGCACTTCATGAAATGTGTACATGAATGACATTTGGCTAAAAGTGTGCCATTTTCCATAAGGATAAAAACAATCTTTGAACAAAAATACTAATAAAATATTTATAAAAAATAGAAAACCTATCAAAACAATTTTTAGAAAAAGAGGTACAGAATGGTTAAAAAAATTAGAGATGAGCATTTGATTTTTAGTCATGTTGGATGTGAACTCTAAATAATATTGATTGAGTCTATTGTGCATTCTTCCATTGGGTGACCTAAAGTGGTTGGATCCTAAGTTGTAGGATTACCCATCTTATTGTCTTGAAGACATGGATATGTTATACATTTTGGGTTATATGTTAGAAATATTCTTCATTTGGTTCATGCCTACTTGTATAATGCAAAGTTACGAAACATGTCATGACACCCATAAATATGACAATTTGAGAAATTAGAGTGGTAGTAGTGTGGTAGTTTAGGCATCTCTACCAATGTATAACACAATCCAAGATCACAAATGGAGGTGACATGGAGAGAGGACATGACGGTAGGATCCCCTGGGCGCATCAATACTACATGCGAAAAGGAAGAGGTGGAAAGGAGATCCAAAAATTTCCCATAGTCTTTGCAATTGACTCGGGGGATCTAGAGGATAGGGTGGCGGACATGGATCGTAATTAGGAATTCCTTCATTGAGTAGCAAAGATCTCCCCCTTTCCGTCGAAAGAATGGATGATCAGCTACATGGTGAGGGAAGGCTATTGGGTTCCTGATGACAGTGATTCGGAGGAAGAAAACAAAGAAGTGGAGTTTCCTTTACTCCCAGACTATGGCGAAGATTGGGTGCTGGAGGATGGTAGGGACGTGGAAGAGATTGCAGAAGGCACGACACACAAGAAGTGCAGGAAGGACTGTCCGATTAAAATCTGGGCTGCCAAGGCTCGGTTAATGTGGCAAGAGGCAGAAAGGGACGAAATGTGGGAGGCTTGTGATGGAGCAGGCACTTCTAGCTCTTCTTTCGTTGGAATCGAAGGAGCTGGGCAAGATGGCAGGTTATGAGCTTTTTGTTTGGTGTCTCTGCAAGTGGCTCGTTGTTGTTTTGAAATGAAATAGTGTAAGCAGTCTGTAGTGGTAGGTTGGTTCTTTCTGCTATGTCAGTGTCTGGCTGTTAAGCCCTTGTAACATCTTGAAGACTCAGGGTTTTATGTTTGAAGACCTCTTCATTTTTTTATTTTAATACTATAATCAAGGGGTGCTAGCCCTTACCAGCTATTTACTTATCAAAAAAAAGAATATAGAAGATATAATTCCCAAACCCTCTAACATGCCCATTCTTGCCCCTTTTTAAAAATGCATTGACCTTTGTTCCATTTAATTTCATTTGGATAGCATGGAAAATCACTTAAAATAGGTTGTCTTGGTATGATCAATCATTGATTCATGGCCCAAACTTTGCTACCTCTTCCATATAGTGGAATTTCTTAATCCAACAATAAGGAAAACCCCTTGGAATTATTAAAAAATTTAAAGGTAAGCACCTTTTTGAAAAATACATTGAAAGTGTTCTATGATTTGTGGGATCCTATCAAGTTCAACTGGAATCTCGGTAGTATCTCAAATCTCAATTTAGTTTGTCCCCATCCAACAAGCACCAACTTTTGAAAATACAATAACTTATTACTCCCTAACTTACTTGTTTGTTGTCCTTACCCTACCATGATAATTTATTAAAAGATTGGAGGTGGCCTAACAAGTGAAGCATCCAATTATTCCCTCTTAAAACCATTTATAGACAACTTAGAGGGAGAGATAGAGATAGAGGGAGAGATGGAGCGATAGAGAGATAGAGAGATAGAGAGATAGAGAGATAAAGAGATGGAGAGATAAAGAGATAGTGAGATAGTGATAAAAAGATAGAGAGATATTGAGTTGAAAATAATCCTTTACATTTTAAGTTCTTTAGAAATTTAAAATATATACTATTCAAACATGTCAATTTAATGCTTCATGGAGAAATTATTGTTTAATCATCATATTCAACAACAATAGTTTGTACATTTTAAAGTCTCATAAAAATGACAAACGACATATTGAATGAAACTATGGGATACATCATCTTGTCTTTAGAGGTTGGCTAAAAAATGGTGCAAAGTTTATGTCACATTAATTCTTCTTCAAAGAGATTTGATATTTTATTTGGTAGAGCATGGATACAACAATGTAAATAAATGCCTTCTATGTTAGATCAATGTACCAAGTGGTATAATGAAGAACAACTAAGAGAAGAATTGGTAATTTATAAGACCAAGTGAGCCTATAGTGATAAAGTCCAAAGTTACTTTTTCATAATCCTATTTTAAATAAATTGACAAAGCAAGGCCTAAAGCACCTCAAATTGCAAAACCTATAGTTAATGTGCATAAAGGGTTTGATACTTTTATGCATTTAGGAGATCCTTATGAAAAGAATTACATATGTATCAAGGAAAACAAAAAGAATAAAGGTATTGTAAATGATAAGGAATTTAAAAATATATGAACTTCTATATTTTTGTATCATAGCTGATTCATATTATAGCATATAATCATTTCCTGGAGTTGCATCTTACATTTGAAGCTCTTATTTTCTAGGGTTTTATTGAAAAAGTTGCATTTTTGAAAACCTAGTCAAATTCAAAATCTAGGATTTGTAGTTACAATATTGTTTCAGATTTTACTACTGTCATAAACATTTAAAATCAGATTCTGCATTGATTCATAGCATACTTCTCATCTCTCCTTTAAAAATCTTACATATTCTTGGAAAAAGTGCATATAAAGCTTACATTTTGGTAAAATCTTGCATTAGGGTTTCAAATATTCTCCTTAACGATCATTACTAGTTACATTACACATTCATTAAATCTAATTTTGCATTGTAATCATAGTTTCATTTTAGTAAAATACTTTATATCTTGTTGAATTTCAAGCCTTGGATAAAATAGAATATGTGACAATGTCCAATTTCCTTCTATAAGACTTTAATGCATATGATGTGTTGTTTAGCAGTGATGACTTCAATATGTTAGATGTAGCCCTAGATGGCTTTATCTCTATTGGAAATTACACTATGATTCCTATTGCTATAGGTTAGGACCATGCCCTAGATCTAGTCTCTAATACATGTGATGGTAACCTAGTTTTGTCTATTTCACCTTATGATCTTTGTCCCAAAGTTGTTCCCACTTGTGAGGACATCTTGGCACAAGAAGATGAAATCATTGATACATTCCTTAACATCAACCCACCCTCTCTTCATTCTAATGCCCTCCCTCTAGAAGATGAACCATTAGTGGATGAAGAGCCTCCTCTTAAAAAGGATCCTCTATGGGTAGATAATAGGTGTTCATCTAATAATCACATGGTACATGAAGCTTCTATGGCTCACACTATGGATGTACTACCTTTGATTGATTGTTCAAGCACTTTGGACATCAGTAAGGAAGTGAAAACCCTTGATCTTCCTCCTTTGGTTGAATGTTCAAGTACCTTGGATATATCTAAGGATGCAAAGACCATGGATATCCCTCCTTTAGTTGCATGTTCAAACCCCTTCGACATCCCTAAAGATACATTCATCAACAATTCTCAACAACACTTTACCTTGCCTTCCTTCCAAAGTTCTCCCTTCAAAAGATGAAGCATCGGTGGATGAAGAAAGGTCTCTCACATTAAATCCTTTGGGGATGGATGTTGAGCCTAATCAAAGTAAAAATAATGTTAATTCAATAATCACTAATAGACTTATCAATCACAAACTTCTCAATAATTTAAAAGTTGATTCACCAACACCTCTTGCCATACATAATACTGTGTAAGATTCGAAATCACCATCGAATGCACTCTTTGTTGAAGATTGGGGTTCATTAGATTTTACACATTCCTTTATAGGGGAGTATAAAATTAATAACCCTAATCCTGAAACATCAAAAGTTGCCTCAATCTCATCCAATCAATCTTTGGAAGTACCTAAGAAACCTAAAGTAGAAAACAAAGACAATAATTTTACTTACACTATATACTATGAGACTTGTAAGGCCCTGCCTTCTTCTAAAAAGATGGAGTCTCCCTATGGTCATGGATTTCAAATTCTTTACAAAAAAATGTAACTATGTAGGTAATGGTTGTGGCATTAAACAATAAGGAATCAAGGTCCCCTTCGAAGTTGTTGCAAATATCTCTTCAATGGGTATTAGATACCATCCTTTGAATCCCACCAAAGCCTACCATCATCCTACTCTTTATGTTAATACAATATCATCAAGTCCAAGACTAAATATGATATATCCTGAGATGATAGACATGGATTGTTTGCTAGGAAATATCCCATTGAATCAGGTAAGTATTTCTCCCTTAGTAAGCCACACTCATTGTAGCACCTATCCTAGTTTCTCTTAAGGGTGGCCTCCTCCTAGATATATATATTGTTAGTATGGTGTTGTGTTCCCCCATATTATGTTGTTTAGGTCTCCTTGGATGACCCTCGATACTCTTGTAATATTAAGGATACAAGGAGACCGCCTCTATTGTGACACATTCTATTTGTTTCTCTATTCTTCTACTCTCCTTAATCTTATTGTAATTGTTGTATGTGGTGCCTTGGGGTTATAATGTTGTGGAGGGTGATTTGGGGGCATCGTTCCATGTTGTGTCCCTAAGTCACTTTTGTTTCCTCTCTCATTTTTCATGATTTCATTCTTCTATTGTACTTGTGGCTCTACTAGTCGACGGATGACAACAACAAATATACACTTCTGATAAGGACAATGTGTCCCTACAATAAGAAAGAAAAAATGGACCTAGTACATATATGAAGATGGGGTTGATATATTACCAATGCTTGACTAGTAGAATCACCTCATGTTTTGATCATGTGTCATGTTGTGAAGATTTCTTGTAACAAACCTTTGCAACACTTTAAATAAGCTTCTATGCACTTTGGATTTTTTTGCATCTCACCTTGTCACTATACTCAGTTCTGAGATACCTGAAGTATAATCTCACGGTTATACTTGGATCTGAACTTGCAAGTATAGCCTTGGTTTGTTTATGTGGTATGTTACCTTATTTCTATGCATCAATGTTGTTGATGATTAGAATTTAATACTAACGTGTGTGATTATTGGGAACAATCGGTGATCATAAGCACATGTCACTTTAGGGGCATGGGCTTTGCAAAAGCTCTTATTCCCTTGCGTGTTTTCACTTTACCTTAAATGTGATTGATACTAGCAAGCGGGACACTTTAATTTGGGGGCATATATTGCGGTTGATTATTTTAGATATTGTCAATAAAGCATGTTTGCTTATGCTTCCTTTTCACCATAAGGAGTTAGCAAATGCAGGTGGGGTTGTGTACTTTGTTTTGTTTTATGTATACCTCCTTTTCACTATAAGGTGTCTATGGATGCATGTGGGGTTGTATACTTTGTGTATGCTTGCTTTTCAAAGTGAGGCATCTGCAGATGCAGGCGGGGTTGCATTTTGAAAGCCCTTCTACAGAAGGCAGGATTGTGTCTTCTCTTGAGTGGTTGCACATCCTTTCAAAAGTCCTCTATGTCCAAGTGGGGTTGGACATTAAGTTATTCAACCTTAAGCATGTCTTTCATAGTTGTGGTAGTGTAGCTCAACTATTAGGTGTGTTTGGTGTGTCTTAGATAGTGGAGCATAGTGATGAGCTCCTCCCTTTCTCTCATGTTTTCTATGTATAAGATGTATAGTGTGTCGATGACATACTCTATGGTGTTCGTTTATTCCATGTGTTTTCTGTGTGTCTTCCTTGCATGTTTTGTGTGTTTTAGTGGTGGTGCGTAGTGATGAGCCTCCCCCATGCCATGTGATTTGTGTGGTCTAGTGGTTTAAAGGCATGTAGCGATGAGTTCCCCCCATGCAGTGTGTTTTGTGTACTTTTGATGGTGGAGTGTAGCGATGAGCTCCCTGCATCACCTAGTTAGGGTTATATTTATATAATTATTTAATCACGTCTTCTCTTCATGTATGTTGCATGATTGTACTCATGTTTTCTCCATGTATTGTGTGCTTTACTATCTTCTCCATGTATTACATGCTTCCTCATTGTATTAATTGTGTCTTATGTGACTGCCAATTATTTTCTTATGTTTGCCTAAGCTTGGGGACTAGAAATAGTCCTTCAAACTTAGGGTGTGTCTTCGCTCTAGTGATTGATGTGTTTCATATGCTTCAACCATACTTTAATGCATGTACTAATGATGTGATCATGCACACATTAAAGTGGGCTAAATGTTATGGAGTAAAAAGTGGACACTTGCCTTTTGACCTCCTTGTTTACCTCTTAGGTCTCTGTGATTACATTATGCATTATAATTGATCATCCTGAAGAAGATTGCCTGAAACCCATGTTAATTTGGGACCTTGGACCCTTCCTTAATCTCATCCTAGACTAACAAGGGGCTCCTAGGCTTGGGCGCCAACCACCCGAGTCCTCTCTAATTGGTCAAGGCCAATTAATGTTATGTCAGCACAAGACCTTTAAAAAGGTTCCTCTTTGTTAGCTCTTTTGATTTAATTTGACAAATGTCAGTGGGAAAGCATATATAAGTGTGGTTTTGAATTCATTATGAACCTAGATGAATATAGCAAAAATTATGATCTTGGAGAAAAGAGCATTCAAAGCATTCATTGTAATTATAGAGAAGATTTATGTTTGTTGTTGCAAGTTTGAAGTTATCATCTATCTCTCCTTATGAGTTGAAGAGCATTCATCCTCCTAAGGGTCTCATCACATAGGTGATATCATTATTATTCATCATCATTTGATTTCATCATATTGATTTGTGTTTAGCCTCTTCCCTATAAGGGTACACTCTCTTTATCTATCAATGGTGTTGGGAAGCTTGAATACTATCCTAGGATTTGACTGAGGCAAGTCCCTAAACACCATAACCCCCAAACACCTTCTCTTCTTCTTGTCTGCAGGTTATAGGTGCAATATTTGAGAAAAGTGAAGATATAGGAAGACTATGCAAGAATCAGGGTTTTAGGATCTGATAGAAGTTTGAGAATATTCCCCTAAAAAGACTTGGGTAGTTCACATCCTAGTCTTTTGACTTTTTTGGCTTCAGATCTAGCTTCAAGGCAGTCTCTAAAACATTTTCTCAGTTCTAACTTTTGGCAGAATCTCACTTTTAGGACTTGGGTAGTTCCTATTTCATCCTTTGACACCTCTGCTTCCAAAATCAAGTTCACTTTTGTTCACTAATCATGGCACTTCTTTTGGATTGTCCCTATCTATCTCTTTTTTAAGTTATGCTCTGATCTTCATCAACTAGGGTTTAGTGCATATTTGACCTAGGGTTTAATAAAAAGACTTGATTAAATCTGATCTTTCCATAGTAAACAAGAGTATAAGATCTGTAGCTGAGTCCACCTATATTTGGTAGTGATTTGGCTTGGTATTGTCCTTGAATGTTATTGTGGAAGAGGGTTTGATATGTGGTGCATGCTAGTCTTCTTCATTCTCTTTTTCACACTTAACATGTTTAAATAGTATCATAATTTAGAAACAAAAACATCTATCTATAGAGGAAGGGGAAAATTATGCAGGCCACTTCCCTGCTCCTATATCAATACATTCATTATTCAACATAGTACCTACCACCTCAAACATCAATGAACCCTTCACCAGACATCACCTCTCTACCATCGTAGCAACACCCAGAAGCCTCAAACATTAACGTCGAGAATGGCACCTTAAGCCCCTTAGCTAGTTCTTCAATCATATTTTGTGAACAGTGTTGTCTATGTGTAATGCCATGCAAATGGTCAAAAAAACGGTCATGAAAAACATCCATCTAGTTATCCACTTCTAGCAGATCATCATGAAGGAGGAAAGAGTTCACTAGCATCACAATGATAGAAGCACAGGCCAATGACTAATGTAGTGCCCCTCACCTTGCTTCTGTCAGACTGATAGTACTCCTAGTAGGATTAGATATCTTGACATGGATTCTTGATAGTACGTTGAGTTGTTTATGGACCTATTTCTATGATGACGATTGATGATAGTAGATTATTGATATTTTATGTTTCATAGTTCGATGGACATGTTTGATATAATGAATTAATGTTATTTCTGAGTTTAATTTGATATCTAATTAGGGTTATGATGCTTCAACAATAATTGTTATACTTGATCGTATTGTTATTGATTATTCTACCTTCTTGTAGACAACTGAATGTTTAATTGAGGATGTATGTGAACAGAACAGTGTCGCATTACTCATGTCCGAGTACCCTGCCATGCTGCGATTTCTGTTCACTATGTGCATGACTTCATGTTTGTATATATATGTTTAACCCTATGATTTGCTGCAAGATGCAGGTACCGGGCATCGACTCCACCTGAACTAGCAGGCCTGAGCGTGCCCTAGCCAATGGAATTGTTGATGGGAGTTAACATAGGGTTCCCCAGTCATCCGTCATCCTTGTAGAGGATAAGTCTTCAGTTTTGCGGCTGGTCATTGTTTTCAGCTTCGTTTGTTTTCATGAGTTGTCGTCTTGTTTCCTCTGCATGTTTGACGGTCGAGTAATTGCATGAATGTGATTGGTTAGTTGTGGTATATAAACAGATAAATTTGATTATAGTTTATTAAATAGATTCATAAATAATCATTGGTTGTTATATAACAAATATATATTAAATAATAAATAAATAAAATAATTAAAGGAGATAAAATAGTTATAAAGTGGCATTATAATTGTGAAATTGTTCTATAATTAATAAAATCAAAACGAAAGTAAATAAATGATTTAATAAAATAAAATGTAATTGTGAGTTGTTATATATTAATATGTAGTACTAAACTAAATAAAATAAAAAATTATGAGTTGTATTTTATTAAATAAAAGTACCCTGGAGTAAATAAAAGAATCGGGGTTATATTGTGAAGTTATTAAAAAAAATAATTTTAAGTGTCGGCTATATTTTTTCATTATCGGTTGGCATTGGGTCGTGTGTTTATGCCCTAGAGGGGAATATTATAAAAGAGGCGGAGAGAAGAAGAGCAGGGGGAGAAGAAACGGAGTTGGAGATCGGGGGAAGGAGAACGAGCTGCAGATCGAGGCCGTTGCAGCATAAACAGGTTCCATCAATTGTGTCAATGCTATTTTTCCGTATCTTGCATTCAAGGATTTTTTTCTAGGGTTTTGATTCTGTGCATTACTTTATTCATTCAAGCTTTTTTAAGTATTCTGTGGTCATTGTACTCTGAATTTCTGTATTATCCAATTCATTCCTGCCAAGTTTATTCGCTTGAAAGTTGTAAGGTCAGAATAGCAAATTATCTTGTTCCCCGATCATGCGTTGATGGATGTTTGAGCCTTTTCTTTGTGTCCAATTCCCGTAGATCTGCAATTATTGCTTTTATATTGTTTCTGTCAAAACATATTAGTATGATCGCTAAAGACAGATTATATGCAACGGAGGGCAAATCGAATCTAATGAATATGATAAAAGATAATAAAAGTATGTGCAGCGACCTACAGAAATCGGGGTTTAGTAAAACAGGAGCAGCGATTTATAGTTGGCAGCGAATATCATAAAGGAGAGTGGCCCCACCGTAGATCTTCAAGGTAAATTTCTGATTTGGAGGAAATATGCATTCACAGACCCTAGAATTTATTTTCATATTGAAAATGATTTTATGAATGGGATCCAGCAAGCACTATGGATATTTGAGAAGACATCATAAAATGATAAAAGAGTCGTGTGAATGGTGATGTATTCGCATAAGGAAGAATCGTGGCCATTTAAAATTCATTTCAACATGATATTGTTCGCTCCCTATATTCCATTCATTGGTGTATAAGTTGGAAGTCTGTGTTTGATCTAAGACAAGGATCGTCTATCTTGAAAGGTGACGTGAAGTCTATTTGAAGATATGGGAAAGGCTGCCACCACTCCAGAAAGAATTAGTTTGGACAGACAGTTCTGAGTGTGTATATGTTAGGTCAAAACATCTGCTGCTTGTGGCGGGCATTTTGTTCATGCTGCAACCAGCATTGTCTGCAGCTCCATTGGAGTATATATATTGGAATGTGTCCTACATTGAAGCTGCGTCTCTTGGAGTTAAACAGCAGGTAAAATCCCCTGCTATATTGCAGATCAAGGTTGCTTTGCTGGTTTCAGTTTATTGGTTGCAATTGCGGATGATCCATCATGTGTGGTTTGAGGTCACATCAGGTTTGTTCGGATTTTAAGGCTTGATGGGTTGGTCAGGAGTCTATCGTTGATTATCACTTATTTTGGATTTCCTGACTATGTGACTGTGAAAACCCCCTTGCAATAGTGACCCAGATGGAGATCGGGGATTTGGTGCAGTAGTTTTTAGTTTTTCTGGCATTGTGTGTTCTGTCGTGCTAAACTCAAATGAAAAATCATTCGTACGCTCTTCATTACATCACTGGAAGCTCAAGTATCTGTCTCATAAGAGCAGAAGACCTCCCTTCGAAATGGTTTGTAGCCTTAATGCTCAATGCGTTGCCTGGCCTTCTCATCCAAAACAGAGGATTAAATGCACTTAAGAAGAATCCTCTGAAGCTGAACGATCCACTTAGGACTGACATTTAACGTCTAGAAACTAAAAATGCAATGCCCACATTTGGTCTCCACAGCTCAAAGTCTAAATCACATTACACTCTAACAGCATAATGAATGAGCTCCATAATTCAGGGCGACCATCCCTGTCACCCTGCCATTTTCTTATTCAATTGTTGTTCATATGATTTTGGGTTTTGCTCTAGTTATCCCCTTTATTGCGATCCTGTGTTTCTCTGCCACTCCCAAAAGGGGAATGGGTGCATTATAGGTTTGACACTGTGCTACCTTCATAGCATTTAGTGTTTACCTAATTTGTTCAACAAAAATAACAGTTGATGCATCAGCGAGGCTCTGTCATCCTCCGAAAGCACATAAAACTACTTAGATCTTAACCAGAACTGCTATTCTCTGTAATTTGTCTAGTCAGTTCATTCAATGTTTATCAAGTAAATGCCTTTCTGTGATTCTGTTAGGACTTGCTTTAATTCAAGTCAAGAGCTTCATTGGAAGCTGATGTATCAATTACTACAACATGTTCCAGTTCCTTGTGTTCAGCTAGGCATAGAAGGTGGGCAGGATACTGAATATGTAGAAACATATAATTGAACTTGTTCTTGGGGTGAAAATATCAGTCACTGTGTCATTGTGTAGTCTTCCCCGAGCTGCTAATAAATTTAACATGCAAGTTTAAATACTATTTTGATATGCTATCATAATTTGGCTTCACGTGTCTGATACTTGAGTCAGGTAGCCCTTATATTTGAATAACGTATTTCATCAATACTAGGAGTTTTGTAGTACTTCTGTTCTGATGAGGCTCATTAGATGAAAATTAATTGCCATTCAATGATCTAGGGTAAATATTATTATTATAAGTAATAATAATAATATGATTATGATTCTTTTACCATATTGTTGAATAAATAAATGTTACCGATAAATTTTTTTTAGGAAGTTAATATGTATTTGGGCTGAGTTAGGGTTTTAAAAATAGGAATGGTAATTGTTCAGTTCGTGAGATATCTATATTCGAGGAGTAATTAAATTAGAAAATTAGTTGATATATTATTATTAGTATTGTTAGTACTTCAAAAGTGTAGTTGATTTTTATAAGCCAAATAAAATTGGAAATTTATATTAAGGTTGTTATTGTTAAATTAAGTAAAAGATAAACATTGTGGCTATACATAAATGGTTAATGAAAATTAATTTAAATTGTCATAGTTTTAATATGTTTTCTTTATCTTGATAAGATAAAATAGACTCGGTATACAAATAATGTAATGGAAACTTGATTTATAAGTATTGCATTAAAGGGTGAGTCTAATTGCAAATTGTAAGTGGAATGTATATGAATGGTCAAGTGTTAGTTCACGAGGGTTTAATCCAGAGGCATAGGTAGTTTGTGTTTTGATTTCATGAGACGTGTTGATAAGTGTTCGAGACCATGAAGTTATATAAGTATGTTGCCGTATGTTGATAATGTGATATGATGAATATTCGATGTCGTGAATGCATAGTGAGGAGGTGATAATCCTCTTTGTGGATGTATTGACTGTAATTATCTTATATTGAGATTTGTGTTATGGGGAGACATTGAGTACTTTTGTAGGAGTAATGTTTATGTATTGCTATGGACAAGGTTTTGTTAGTTGTCCTTGTGATAAAGTTGATATGCAAGATGGATAATTCCTTGCATTGTTATATATACACATGTTGGTATGAGGATAATTGTGTGCAAGATGGTTAATGCCTTGCATGGATCATGTTTCATCGTTGATATGATGATGGTTATTGTGCTTGTTGAGAGGGGTTTTCTAGTTGCAGGTAGGGGAGTGGCTCTCAATGGGGGCCGGAGCCCAAAGTGGCGTCCAGGACAACCCATGTGGGAGTTTGTTAATTCAGTGATAACCTAATTAATGAATTAGGGGGTTGGGTAGTTAATCACACTAAACAAGATAAGTGAATGCCTCACTCATGGCTCAAGTGCTCGTTTAGGCTTGAGATGAGATGAGAAGGCCTGGAATGGCAAGATCGACTACCTTGTCTTCACGAAAGGTATGTTGATTCCGCATGAGCGTTGTATGGGGGTTGGGAGTCGGGAGAGGCTGCCAGGACAACCCAAGATGGGGGCCGAGGCCTAGGAAGGCTTACCAGGACAACTCATGACAAGCCATGTGATGACACTCCTCCCTACTGCAGCGTAGCACTCCCTAGTTGTACTCTCCCCATTCATTTTGTGCTTGCCTCTGGAAGTGTTGTTAAGTTGTTTGTGATATTGACTTGTGTTGTTGGAGTTATGTGTTGTGTTGTTATTGCCATGTGTAGTATTGGCGTTTGGTCATTCTTTGTTCATGTTTAGTCTTGTTTACCTGACTGTATGTTGTAGTGGGAACCTTATGTTAACTCCTAGCTCGGGGGGTGGACCTTAGGGTTCCACATGGTCGGGTGGAAGAGCTATTTTATCCATTGGTTATTCTTGTCAAGATCTTATACAGAAAAGGATTTGTTCCAGTTGTACTTGTTCCAGTGACGATGATGTAAGTGCACAACCTTGTACCAGATTTGTGTAGCAGAACATTCTTTATGTATATAACTTTGATGTAGACTAAAAGTGGCAATGAAATGAGGTCTTGATGTACTTATATGAAAGCATTTCAGTTATGTATTTTATCATGTAGATTCCGTTATTTGATGATTTGCAATGAATAGGGATAAATTATTTAATTGAGCATGAATTTGGATCAGTTGCTGATGTATGTTAATTTGTGTTAGTCGATTTGTTAAGTGATGCAGCCTTGAATCCCTTAGAGAATATGTCGTAATTAGTTGCGTTAACGTTACTTAAACATTTTTTTAAAAAAAAAATTTCCTGTTTCCTATAGCATAAGTGTGTATTCTTTAAAGCGTTCAAGGCGGGCGTTACAACTAAGCCCCATCAAAGGCATTCTAGTGACCTCTGGTATATCCTGGGTCCAACATGAATGTAGCCATGTCCTCCCTCAACCTGGTTTCTAAAAAACCATCAATATCTTTTGCAACACCCCACATTCTTACCATCCAGCAATGCAAGCAAGGATTTTCAATTTCCTCCTCTACGAACTGCATGAAGCCTCCACTACATCTTTTCCTGGCAACCTCCTCTTTCTCTTCCTCTCCAAGGTCTACCTCAACTCTGTTACAACTAAACTTATAAAATTAAAAGACAAGCTGCTTTCATAAAACAATGTCTAGAAATTACAAGTATTTAATGGCACAAACTAAATTAGTACAGAGAAGAGAGAGAGGAGATTGATGAATACATATATATGATTTAAAAAAAAAACAAATTCAAATCAAATACTAATACAAGATCATTTAAATCATTTGCTATTCAAAAATTATAAAACAATCATTGTCATTCATAAGATGATAAAGGAAGAATAATTCAAGAGGGTGTACCATTCCATTGCTATAGAGGAAGAAGAGTTGTCTTCACAGAGCTTATTGTAGACTGTTATTCCAACTGGAGTTCAAGTCTTCTATTGCCGCTAGAAGAGAGGGAGGAAAAATATCGTTAGGGAGTTTATCTGCCCAACCATGGACTTGATAGTCCCCCATGTCCTTCCCACTAGAAAGACCCAGCCCTCCGCAGAGAGTGAGAACAAGAGTCTAATGCCATCTGAGTCTGGTGTTTTAACCCTACACAATCCTTAGTCAATCATACACTATAGGTAACTCCTAACTAGTATGACCTCTGACTAAGTGTGTATCTGGGAAAAGAAATGGACTGACAATGTTTGAACAATAGCGTCACCTTGGCCAAGGCGTTACGTCAGCGCAACACGACTTTGAGAGGTCATGTAGTCCAATTTATCACCCTTACTCGGTAGGTTTATTTTATTTATAAGGAAGAACTTCACAGTCGTCTCTTGTGCTTCTGCACACTGACTAATGAAGTCTGGACAGGTTTCTGTCATGGTTTAAACCTTCTTGCCTAAGAATTTAGATTATTTCATTATCTTATAATTCTAGTCAAGTCAAGTTAATAAGAACTGGTTCAGATAATGATAAATCTATTTTCTTTTTAATTTCAATAAGACTTTTCAATAGGATAAGCTATTTCTTCTTAAATTCAATGAAGTAAACTGAAAATGTTATATTTCTTTTTGTCTCAGAGTTATTTATTTCTATGAACTCAATCTTCATATTTTGAAAGCCTTCAGGGAATTAATCATAAACGACTGATAAGTCCATTTTTTTGTTTTGAACCAACTCAACTTAACACTCCTTAAGCAATGGTTTTAGGAGCTTACAAGATGTAACAAGCAAATTAATGCCACACAGTTGGGTTTTATTACGCAGGGATTCTAATGCTGGATTTTGACTTAAGAAAAGCCTTTCAATATTTCTTTCTTCTCACAGTTTGGTTATAAGAACATCCCACATGCCACGCCATCATAGTTATTACTCAAATATACAACATGCAATGCATTCTTTCTTTTCCCTCATAGTTATATGAATAAATATCAAATTCCAAGGTTTGTATTCGGGTTGACAAAGAACATTCTTTACAAAATAAACTCCATTGCACGAGAGAATAGACGTTTGAGAGAGTTCTTATGCTACATATTATTCTACTTAACTTTGGGGATAAATATCTTACCGTTCTCTCTTCTAGACTGGAGCGATCACACTTGTTTAGCTTGCGAGTCCTTGGTGTGAACCTTACTATGGCCTTTGCTGCAAGACGTCATCCTAGCTTACTAAAATCTCCAGCTCGTGGTGATCAAATCTGTGTCTCCTGCCTTCTTTCATCTGGAATATCTCCTTCGCAACCAGTCGTGCGTGTTCAAGAAAAAGAATCTATGAAAAAAATCCTCCCGAAATGTTTTATTCCAAAACTCCTCAAAATTCAGCCAAGAAGCAGTTTGGCAAACTTCACGCTTGAGATGCTCTGGCGATGATTACTAAAATGTTGCCACCTCGGCCTAAAACTCCTCACGTCTCTGAGGAAACCTCCCACTACCCTGATGATTCTTTTTCGATTACCAAGATGGGATGGTTTCGTGCCACTCAGGCCAAGAGTAGATTAACTACTTCTTTAAAATGTAACACATCCATGTTTTAACAATAGATATATAATGGTCGGTTAAATAATTCACCGAAGGCTCATTAGGCTTAGCACAATGCAAATTCCTTACGTTTCGAACATCAAGGAATTACTAAGGTATGATTTATGCTAGAACAAAGGATTATTTCTATTTCTGAATTCAACGAACAATCATTATATGTTATCTGAAATTGAGAAGGGTCATAATAAAATTAGACAAGAATTATATGCTTTGATCTAAAAGGTAAAAATATTTGAACCTCTTTTTCTTAAATTCCCTCAACATGAGTTCGAGTTTGACTTAACCTTGACTCATTTGGTAACTAGGGTTCGCAACATTTTTTTTGAAGAAAGATTATGAAGCTTTATGACTAATAATTTTTTGGATTGGTGAACATAGTTCTAGAATCAACTCACAATTGATCGATAACTCTAGACTTATAGTTTTCAACCTTACCTGGGTGACAAACTTGAGTTTAATAGATAGGCTTCAGATGGCATTTAGACTCTTCTCCTTTATCTCTCGTTCCTGATGATATTTTTCCTCCCCCCTTCAGAGGAGATCTTTCCTACAATCACTAGGTCAAACATAGGTAGTTAGTCTGACATCTTAATTCATCTTGCATCTAAATTCAATTGAACAAGAAAACATTTATTCCATAATACTTTACTAATTCCAATTTATATAAACATTGTATGTAATTATTTAACATTAGCTAAGTGTTCATATATATCTATTTTCATGAAACCCATAAAAACATTAGGGCACAATTCATTTAACTAGGGCACACATCAATTTTAACTAGGGCACACATGGGATGTAACAAACTCCCTCTACACTGAGCTCTAAGCCTACTATAGAAGAAAAAAATTGAATTGAGGACACCTTAAAAGAAGCCTTAATTTATCATAATTCAACCTGCCTTAATCCATCATTTCACATTAATGTCACCTCCCCTGATGTCGTTGGCCAACCGAGACATCATATAATCATCCTCCCTCCTACTTACTTGGATCCAACCTGGCCCCCTCATGTAGCCCTTCAATTAAAACCACCACCTTACCCCCTGCCACCCCTCTACGTCTACCACCTCTATTTCTCACCCATTATCGGGAGATATCTCTTTCAATTATGTGTATCTCATCCTAACTATCTAATTCTCTAATTATTATAATGTTATGTTTACAAAACTAACTATAATATGTTTTGCTAATATGATTTCCTATAGGGTATAATCATGACATTTATGTATTTTCATAATGTTATAATACATGTAATGCTTGTTGTTTGAATGTCTTGGTCGAGATTTTCATATCAAATGTTTTTATTAATTGCAATGTACATTAATTTTGTATAAAGGTGGATTGTGATAGTAAATAAATATTAATAATTCAAATACATTCAAGAATTATATAGCTTTAAATGATCATCAATGCTCATAAATATAATTGAAAATTTCTTAAATTATCACATTGTTTAAAATTAGTAACACCACCCAAATGTACTATTAAATTGTTAATAGACACAAATATTTATCGTTCTATTAGCCAAATATTGCATGAGTGATTGCTAAATAGACAAAAACATGTACAATGCTTTTGACCAAATATTGCATGAATAATTACTAAAGTATATAAATATATATCATAAAACTATATATCATTTAATGCCATCTTTAATTTTGTTACAAGTGTTAAGCTCCTTACAAATTCAAAACATCTTCCAACTTAGTATGGACCGGTAAACCGTAAACAGCTATCACAGTCTAAAAATTTTATTGACGGGTTCTCTTATAGAAATTTTATTGACAAACAATAAGGTTGATAAAATCAAGAGAAGTCAGTTGGACAGGTCGGTGAGAAAAGTCAAGATTCAACAAGATCAAATTTTTGTAATCAGATAACATGCCAGCTGTTTAGGTGGGGGCGGTATGGACCACCCGCTTTGGGATCTTTGGTTGCTAATGACGACTATACACAGTTGAAAAAAACATAAACATTGGTAGTAATTTCGATACAATTAAGGCTCGTAAATCTTTATCTGAAATACAAGGTGAAACAGGTGATCAGAGGACATGTTACAATTTTATTGTGCTTTGTGCGTACGTAAACTAACAGAACTAGAGTTCAATTTGGAATCTCGTGTAAGAGATATTGAAATTGACTCAAACAATTGCTGTAGGAATGGCATAGATTCATTCCATACTGATCATAAAGACTCAGCACCACTCCGTACAATGGAGGCTTCGAGATTGACCTTTTTGCATCGTTTTTTAATTCCTCTCTTACTGCTGGTATTCTCATGTTTCAGATCAATTATTCTCCTGCCCATAGAATTCAGTATTTCAGTTGATGACGGAAACAGTAATCCAAAGTTGTCTAAAATGACGACGCTGATGTTAGAAAAGGTTGTTAGGCACAGCTATTAGTCAATATGTTTAAAGCTCGCTCAGTACAAGAAATAATATGCTGAAAACGAATATACAATAATATGTTTAGAATGTTATGACTAATAATTAAGTGCAGTACAGAGTTTAAGACAAAAATTAAAAGTTGTTAAAAGAATAAAATAAAGTAAAGTAGAGGAGAATATAGAAAAAATAATAGACTAATGGCAATTCACAGTTAATGTAGAATAAAATAAAGTAAAAAGCCAGGCAAATATAAAAAAATAATGCAAGTAGGTACCAGTTTCAGATTCAAACATAGATACACATTTAAAAGAGGTAGCCATCTTCACAGCGCACCGGAATCTTTCAAAGCGTTTTGTGGAAGCTTTTCAAAGCTTATATTTACACGCTTCTGAATTAAGACAATTATCATTACACGTGGAGACGTCCAGCCAATCGAAAGCAGCAAGAGAAAGCGCGTGAAACAAGCCTGATTTTACGTGTTTGAATGGTAGAGAGCTTCTCGATATATGCACGCAAAAAAATGCACTCTACAGTGCCACATAACGAATTGGCGGGCCTCTGTAGTTGCATTTTAAATTTTCCACGGACCGCCTTCGTCATCAAGTTGAATTAATGTTGTCCTGCGTGTATAAGTAAGGTGAAGGGCATTGGGGGAAGAGCACAATCTGTCTGCCATACCGTTTAGTAGCGAAAAGTTCAAAGCAAGTAAGTACATGATGGTGATGATGATTGCATTGGTGTTGTGCGCGGCTCTGTTATGGAATGTGTCGGGTGGTCAAGCTGTGGACGTGAAGCCCGGGTCGTGGAAACTGGTCGTTAACAATGGCGGAGTGTCGGCCATGCATATGACCACGACCTACAAAGACACCGTTGTTATGTTCGACCGCACGGACTACGGTGCTTCTCAGCTACGCCTGGACAATGGGCGGTGCAGAGATGATAACAATGATTTGGCGCTGAAACATGACTGTTGGGCGCACTCCATTGAGTATAACATTGCTTCCAACAGAGTGAGACCGCTCATGGTCATGACCGACACGTGGTGCTCGTCGGGTTCGTTTGCTGCCAACGGTAACCTGGTTAGCACGGGCGGATACAATGATGGCGGCAACGCTGTCCGTTATTTCGTGCCCTGTGATAATTCTGCATGCGACTGGGACGAATCGCAGAGCGCGAAGCTTGCACAGAATCGATGGTATGCTACGAATCAGATTCTGCCTGATAACAGAATCATCGTTGTGGGAGGCAGACGGGCTTTCTCCTACGAGTTCGTGCCGAAGAAAGCTGGAGAAGGGTATTATAAGCTGCCGTTTCTAACGCAGACTAATGTTGCCAACGTGGAGAACAATCTCTACCCTTTTCTGCATCTCTCCTCTGATGGAAACCTGTTCGTGTTTGCGAACAAGGACTCCATATTGCTTGATTATAAAAACAACCGTGTGGTGAAAACGTTTCCCACGTTGCCAGGCGGCGCAAGGAGTTATCCCTCGTCTGGATCGTCTGCAATGCTGGCATTGACGGCGGCCGATGGGTTTAAGAAAGTTGAAATCCTCGTCTGTGGTGGTGCTCCTGACAACGGCTACACGTCTGCAAATGGTGGGAATTTTGTTGCTGCACTTCAGAGCTGCGGAAGAATTGTAATTACGGACTCGAACCCTAGATGGGCAATGGAGAATATGCCGGCTCCGAGAGTGATGGGCGACATGCTGATTCTCCCCAACGGAGAGATTCTGATTATAAATGGAGCACAGAGTGGAACTGCTGGATGGGAGCTGGGAAGAAATCCGGCTCTTGCTCCGTTCCTCTATAGACCTAATTCAGCGGCCGGTAATCGATTCTCTACACTGGCGCCCTCCACCATTCCAAGACTGTATCATTCCAGTGCAAATGTTTTGCGTGATGGACGGATCTTCGTCGGGGGATCGAATCCCCACGTTGGCTACGTTCTGTCTGGAACTACTTATCCCACAGAGCTCCGCCTGGAAGCATACAGTCCCTATTATTTAGACAGCGGCTATCAAGTCTACAGGCCTACCATAACCGCCGTATCTTCTTCTTCAGTAAATTATGGCAAAACCCTCACTCTTCAGTTCACTGTTTCCAATTACACTCCCAACAATATTAGGTTCCATTTGTACGCGCCTTCATTCACAACTCACTCAGTTTCAATGAACCAGAGGCTACTGATTCTAGCGGCAACTTCTCCCAAATCTGTAAGTGGAACATACTATGCAGTGGTGACGGCGCCTCCAAATTCCGTGATCGCGCCGGCGGGATACTACATGTTGTTCGTGGTTAATAACGGAATTCCAAGCGTGGCAAAGTGGATTCATTTGTCTTAGAATCCCTATTCTCTTTGTTGTGGCGAAGCCATCTATTCTATATTCTATTGAGGGATGGGAAGTTATATTGTTAGGCTTTAGTTCTGGGTACAAAATCTACTCACATACCACATTCAGATTGCATTGGTAATCTTTATTACTTTCTGTATGACATCAATTAAAACTGCAGATAGAGCAGGCCTGACAATTCTTTCAAGATAAAATTTCATGCCAGGCTGCGTAGTCTATTGTCTCCAGCCGATTTCGATCACTCGTTGTTACTGTCTACTGTTAAGAAAAAAGAATTCATAAGGCGTGCTCCGTCAAAACATGTGTGCTATCTTAGCTCAGTTGAACTCGAAATTGTGATGTCAAAACATTTAACTATACTTCGTAAAGAAAAGATAAACAATTAGAAAGTTATATACAATGACAATAAACTACTCGTTGATGATACGTTTGATGGTGAAACCAGAGACATAAAGACTTAAATTATTAAGTCGGTGAGATTTTTAAACTAAAACCTACTTCAAATGTTACACTAATGTCATATTAAATGGATTTCCCGGGCCCTCTATATCATCACAAGTGCACGAAAAATCTTTAAAAAAAAAATCCATGACGTTACTGCAGTAAACTATGTCAAATTGACAGTCCTTCGCTGAAGTCAGCAATGGGTGACAATGTAAACAAGGAAGACAAAGTAAACGAATGAATAAATTATACGAACAACAATTGAATAAATTATACGAACATTTACAAATAATCAAAGTAAATAAATTTCGGACAAGTCAATAATCAAATAAATTGATTTAGAAAGTTTATGGAAAAACTGTGTAGAATTTTTTAGAATGAGGAAGATTTGTCACTACTTTTTTTTCTAGAAGCTTTAATTTTATTGTAATTGACTTTAGCACTATAATAATTTAATTAAACTAGCACTTGCACTCATAGGAGGTTCAAGGAATACGTGGATAGGAACAACCAACGAGTTCTGAGCACTATAATGTTCACATATAAAAGTCTATCAGTTAATAAACTAGCACTTGTATTCATAGGAGGTTCAAGGATTACGCTGATAGGAACAATGATGAGTTTAGAAAATTTTCCAACTATTTTTTTTTTTTACTATGTGAGACAATACCTAACACTATAATGCTCACATATAAAAGCCTATAATTAGTGCCATAAAATAGATTGTTAAGATTTAAAGTATAAGTATAATTAATTATAAGATAAAATAACATAAAATAGTTTAAGTCATTGAAATAAAAATTAAAGTAAAATAATTTAAATAATGGAAGTAACTTAAGAAAAGAAAGTAAATGAATTTAGATCAGTAAGTAACTAAATGAAATATGTAAAGGATAATTAATTAAAAATAGTTAAAATCTTTTAGCTATAAAATATAAAATGAAAAAGAAAAAATAAAGTAAGGTAAGTTAACAATCATTAAAATAATTAAATTTAATTATTTAAGTTAAGTGAGTATAAGGTCAAAAAGATAAAATTTTATACTTAAAAAATAAAATAATTTTTTCTCATGTTTTTAACATTATTTATGTAAGAAGAATCAATTTTAGATTATTATTTATTAGTATAGAAATCTTAAATTCATCTATTTAAGAAAGGTTAGAGTTATTTTATTGACTTTAGAATTATTTATTTTATTTTATACATATTGTTTAATTTATTTTTTTTTACTTTTTGTAATATACTTGTTTTATTTTTGTAAGTAATTTTTAATTTTACTTTTGGAAAAGCCACCATTCATTATTTTAGTCTTGTTTTGTTTTAATTTTGAAAAGTGTAGTAAATATTATATACTTATATGTTACTTTTTTAATATATGGCGATTGTGTTTTGGTTTTTATGTACATGGTCACAACTTGAAATTTCTTTTTGTCACTATAGAACACCTTTAATGTAATTATCATGAAATTACATATGATACAATCACAAAACATGGTAATTTCTATCATGAAATGATTAAAGTTAATTAAAACCTTGTAATTTCTATCATATAAGACTATAGATATTGTGGTTTCATTAGACAAATTTATGAAGAGAAAGGATATTTCTTCAAAATGTTTCTTGAAAACCAAATTCAACTAACACCTTGTGTGTGCCTTCCCTCATAATTTTAATACTAGAAAAAAGATTAGGAAGCATTTGATACTAGGACAAAGTAGATCATGATAATGTAAGAAAGTTGAGATGTCATAGTTATAGTATGCAAAGATTAGTGATACAAAAAATGATTAAACATGGTGTGAAGATAAATTGAAGAATGGAGTCACCAACATAATAGTTTTAAGAGTTTTTTGTAAAATCTCAAGTTTAAATTAATAAGATTTGGAAAGAAGAGGGTGAAAATCTCTTGTTAAGATAGAGAAAGATATTTGACAAAGAACAACCTAACAAGATCAAACAAACCTCATGTTTTTTTTAAACAAAAGTATATTTAAAAATAAAGAGCTCTCTAATGCCTTTGGTGTGGACAAATATATATGATGGGCCTCTTATTATGGGTAAATTATAATTATTTGGTACATTATAATTTCTATATTAATCAAAATAAAATTCACTAAAAGTTGTTAACATTAACATGCATATACAAAGTAAAGTCCATAAAATTGATACAATTTAAAACTAAAAATTATATAGTCAAATCCTTGGACATGACAATATATTAATTATTTACGTATAACCCTCATTAGAAAAAATACAATGATGTTTATCCATTCATAAATAATAAAATACAATGAGATTATGAAAGAAAAATTTAAATTGTATAATTATAGTCCATAAAACTCTAGTTGATTGATAAAATAGTGTGAAATATGTTGTTACACTTTACCGTAGATTTAACTTACATCACTATTTATCCTTTACCTAGATAAAATGAGTCAAATGAGTCATTTTCTAATCAAATGAACAAAGGTATCTTGATTATTATTTTCAAGAATGGAATTTTCTCTATAACGACACTTGAATGGTTATTTCAACCCTGCACGGATTCATCCGCCCTAGAAGATAATGATAATTAATATTATAATATTCATTTAGATTCGATATTTTTATTTTTTAAAGTTGGCATGTAAATATAATTAAGACATGGAAAAGTGTATATAAATAATTGCAATAGTGCCATTTACTTTAAAATAATTATGTTGTCCCAATGTTAACATGTCATTTATTAAAATAATATAAATAATAAAAAAAATTATAAATAAATGTAAGTACATATTTCACTTTTTTTTGTAGGGGTTTTACATTTATTTTGCACTTTTCATAAATATGTTATCTTAGTATTTAATTTGAACTATTTAGCATATAAGTTGATCAAAACTAAAAGCCAATTATACTCATTTTATCTTAGTTCCATGTGGTTTGGGTCCATTCCTACTTTAGTCATTTCTACATTTTCCACAAAATTACACACATGATCCTATCCTTTAAATTAATCACTAGGTCCTATCTATTATAACCTCCACGTTAAAAATCTAATACCAAAGGATTAAATTTGATCATCATAAATTAATTATAAATGTTATATGTTACTGACTACCTCTTACTATCAAACAAACCTAAACATTCCTAACCTTCTCATCTACTTTATGAATTATCCATCTCATACGTATCTAATCTATAAGGTGTGTTTTCATCTAATTTTGATGGAAAACTATACATAAATTTCAAATAGATGGTTCCTTGGGTGGTGAGGTGTTAAACATCACAACCCAGCATTTAAATGGCTTGAAAAAAAATCATTATATCTTTTGCATAAAGTTAATATGTTTCATAAAAAATACCCCATGTGGGTCCATTCAGATAGCAATGAGGGTCAAATAACTATTGTAAGCACTCTAGAATGAATGTACCAATTACTTTTCCAGCATCTCGCGCTTTTACAATTTGCTACCCTAATACCAACATGCCCCTCGAGTGACGCGCCAAGCATCATGTGTAGGTCTCATTTTTGACGGATTTGAGATGCCTGATGATGTTCTGTTTAGAGTTGGTAGATATGTATCATTGAAAGGTATTAAAGGAAGGATAATTTACACGTTTATCTGATCCTCTGAATAGCCTGGGGAATATTCTCGATACAATAGGCCAGGTAAATCAGTCTTAGGTAGAAAATATGGGAAATGTGTGGCTGAATCATTTATGCTTTGTCAAACAATCGCCATCACCAGGTTGGCGTCGTAACAATTTAGGCTAATCTCCAAGATCTATTGTCATGAGTTGGTCATTGACGTTAGCGATAACAGAGAATTGGTGGAACATTGTGTAGTTAATAGACAGAAATAAATTGAAGGAGATAATGTCACACTATTAATGTTGTTTTATAATTATTGGGAATGGGGGATAATCACACCATACTTTTCTTCTTTTAATTTTTTTTTGGGTAGTATTTAATTGTGTAAAAGTTTTTTGTTTTATTTATGTACTTTTATACACACTTTTGTGAGGTTTAGTGTGTATCATGTGATTTTTTTATGGTTTAGTATGTATCATGTGATTTTTATGAGTGTTTGTTTTCTTCGTTTAAAATTTAATTGTATCTTTGATGCTTTTTTATGGTTTAGTATGTATCATGTGATTTTTATAAGTGTTTGTTTTCTTTGTTTAAAATTTTGTTGTATCTCTGACGCTTATGTTGCAAGAGATATTATTGTAGTCAATTAAGGTCGTAAAGAAATAAAATAGTTTTATATTATGAGTTCTTCAGTAAAGTTATAAGTCAACAAAGGAAAAGTAAATAATTTTTGAAGTAAGAGTTGAGATGGTAGTAATATTCAATATGTTTGTTTTTTAATAATAAAAAAAGGAATAAGAACTTAGTTTTGATTGGGGATGTTGAGTTATTTGTTGAAGATTATCTTTAATGATCTCAATCGATGTTTTCTGATCAAGTCTAAAACTAAAGAGTTATGTGAGACTATTTTCAATTATTATTTTTTATTTGGGTCAATTTCATGTTGTAGAAATGATATCCATGCTTGTGGAAATGAACATGATTCATAGATTAATCTATGTAGGCATAAATGACCTTCACACCTTTTGATGTTTGGAGTCTGCTTGCTTTGATGTATGGATTTTCGTAAAAAAAATTGGTAGTGTTGATGAACACCTTAAAGAGCTTGTTATGTGACATTCTTCTCCATACTCAAACCCCTTGATCCAAATTAACAATTTGAACAATAACCAAAGATACACCAAGAACCATATAGTTTCTCTAGTCTATTGCTAATGATGTAGATGTTGATGTAAGTTGATGATGCAATGCAATGTGTTATGATGCTCTATGGGATCTTGATTATGTCCATGACTAAAAGTGAATTAGGGTTTGTCTTTTTATACATCATCCCAACATGCATATCACACATTTTGCACTCAAGTTGATAAGTAATGACTAGTAGGAAGGGAATCAACTTTGGCCCATTTTGAATTTAAAGATTTGGGGGTCAAATTTATGTGCAAATATAAATCAAGTTCACTTTGCATACACAATTTTGACTTGAAAAGAGGAATCGGTAAATTGAAGATCGTATTTAGGTCCTTGAGATGTAGGAAGTTAGATTCAGATAGGGATCTAGTTATTTGACATCTTTTACATTAAAACATGCCACTTGTACACTGGTCATTACATTAAGGTTAAATGGGTCAAGGTGAATCCAAAATGGAGGGGAAAAGTGTCAAGTGGGCACTTTTCACCCTTACATTTTGTCGACACTTTAACTTGCATGTGAACTACTACAAAGATGCATACAAAAGTAAACATGCAACCAACATGAAAGTAAATAACAAGTGCTCATAAAAATGATATAGTTATGGATGATGATTCTATGTATGCTCCTTGTAATGAACACTCCATATTGAAACCTACAAGCATAAACATCTATGAGTAGCATCTAATAAAATTCTAAAATAGACACTAACACAATTGCTTAATAATGTGAATAAATAAAAAGTAAATCCAAAAAGGAGATAGGGGAGCCCACATGAAGAAATTGACATCCATTGGGCATGGTAGTAGCCTACAAAAAGAAACTAACATTTTTTGGGCACAATCCATAAAAATTCTAAGATAATATTTTTTGGACACAATGGGAGCCATCAAAAAGGAAGTAATAATGAGAGCCATAAAAGGAAACTAATAATCGATAGGCATGATGAGATCCATGAAAACTAAATTAGTTTACTTTGGGCATGATAGAAGCCATAAAAAGAAAATTGATATCCATTGGGCATAATAGGATTCATAAGAAGAGATTATTATCCATTGGGCATTATTGGAGCCATCAAAACCCTAAGGTAATCACTACAATCATAGTCATTAAAGAACATGAATGATATTATATGTGAAGTAGGAGAATCTAAGAGGTTGAGCAATCTTTCATCACCCAAATAGATATATTTTTTCTTTGTTATATTTCTCTATGTAATTTGATAGATTTTGGGAGATATGTTTGGATTTTGGCTTAGCGGATTAAATAGTGGTTTTTAGTAAGCCTAATAATACAAATGTAATAACATCATCTTTGGTCAAGTTTTTATTACTACTAAAAGATAAAGGCCAAATTATCTAGTCTTAAACCTATGCAATAGTGCCAGAGAATAATTTCATCTTTTTGAGGTTGTGTGCTAACATGGTAAGAAATTATAGTTCTTAACTCACATTCTAGAGTTGGTGCTAGATTTAAAAATTTGATTTGTAAAACTTAGAGCCATTTTCCATGACTTATAATTAAAAAGAGGAAAGTAAAGCATTTCCAAGGTGCAAGTGTGCATGATTCATCAATTGGGGCCTTCTTGATCCTTAGTTAAGATGTATTTCTAGAGGTACCAAAGAAATTAATGCTTTCTTATGCCTTGGGATGATAAAAGATGTGTTCACAAGAAAATTAGGTCATGGGACTAATTGTATCTTACTTCAAGAGTTGTCTAAAGTCTTTGTTTAAAGTAATCAAAATAGAGGATACATACATACATACATACATATATATATACATGTCTATGTGTGTGTGTGTGTGTGTATATATATATATATATATATATATATATATATATATATATATATATATATATATATATATATATATATATATATATATATATATATATATATATATATATATATATATATATATATATATATATATATATATATATATATATATATATATATATATATATCTGTTCCAATCTTCGATAGATTCATTTATTGAAGGAATCCGTTCTCTCTTCAATACTAATCTTCATATCACAAGAAATAGATTTAGTCTACAAATTTGCATACATAAAATTATATCAACCCATATCAGCTCACCACCTAACCATAGGATTCGACCAATTGATATATATATATACACATATGGTGTTGCTAGTATATGTGTGGCACATAATAATATTGCATATGGTCATAAATCTTGCCAAAATTGTCCTAAAACCTAAAATATTATCTCATCATCAAGATAATCATTGTGAAATATCATGTGAAACCCCTTTATTCTTATACTGACCCTACTACCCTGTATGGAAAGTGTTTTATTTACGTTGATTTTCTTAATGAATCTTACTTGATGTGGTCTTTTCCATGTAAGTATCTTCTCCTTTACCTTTATTTTCTCAATAAACCTTACTTGGTATATGTACACTTCAAAATGTGACTCAGTAGCTCAAAGTGATTGAGTCAGCCTTGACGGAGCACATGGATCCTTCTCCTTGCCATGGGCAAACCTCCATGTCAATCTTGCTCATATGGTAGAAGCCAATTGAGAGGAGGTGAGACACGAGGGTGGTCTTGCTCGTTTGAGAGGTGGACTTTGCAGAGAATGGTTAGCCTTTCCTATGGATTATTTGCTAGGTTGTGTTCAATGATCGTAGCTATGGAAAGAGTCACTAGTTACTGATATTTTGTTTGGGTTAGCTAGATTCCAGTGCCTATTCAGTTTTCTGTTATGGTCATTTATGAGTCTTATGTGCTAGAATCTTTCCTCTCTTACTCAAAGGAGTTGTTCAATTTGATGTCTTTATTCAATCAACCTAAGCCTATGTTCCTTTTCTTGAATGATTAATTGTGTGTGTTGAGGCCTAGGGTGTAACTCTTTGATCTCCTCTAGGATTGCCCTCAGCTACTCACCTCTAAGTCTAAGGCACATTCATGGCCCTAAATGGAGAGAGTTTGTTGTGATAAACAAGGCAGAAATAATAAAAGATAATACACAGTCCATATAATATAATGCATAGTTCATACATTGGGGTCGCAGCCTATGGTAGGCCTGGCTATGCCACAACCATATGGTGGGAGATGTGGCTCCCCACAGCTCGCATAGCCTTAAGGATGTGGTGGTCATGGATGCCATGACATCCTCTAGCCTAAGGCCACACCAAAATTAACATTTGATTATAATAATTTTATAACATTTAACATAGTTTGTTATTGTAATATATATCAATGAACTTATGTATAATACAGGATTTAAATATATACAATTGCATGGATTTTTAACCAAAATAATAACATATTCATAACAATAAAATGGATACAAAATCATAGCTAATGATGCTATTCAAAAACCATCTTTTCTAGCCACATAGGCTTAAATAAAACAGGGTATTTTTCATAACAATAACCATAGCTATAGATACAAAATCTCTCTATTCTTTTTATACAAATCAAATGGCAATTACAATGCCAGATACACATGCTTACAAACTGAATAAAACTTTTTTCCATAAAATAATAGAATCATTACATTGATATCAATTTCACAACTTAATAAGAAGAATTTTTCTCATCCAATAAAATAGAGCTCAATATTCAGATGGCTATAAACCTACACACATAATGAGAAGCTCAATCCCACTCTCTTCCCAACCATAGGGCTTGGATTTTCAAGCCCACCCCCGAGTGGGAGATAAAATTTAAATTCCCATAATGAAATTTCACAAATAAAACATAAATAGAAAACCAGATTTAATGCAGGTTGACTCACACACAAAGAATTCTTTCTAGATTCTTGAAAAGGGGGAGAAAGGGGATTCCCTTCCCTCTTGGGGATTTAACCTCAACAATAACAATTTCTTCATTTTTTTTTCAAATAATGCCATCACAATAGCAACTCCACAAGCCTTCAAACCCTTACTCCATAAGAACCCATAGCACAACTCTAGCCATGAGATCACAGCCATCTCCACCACAACACAACCCTTCCATCCAAGCCACAACACACACCTCCACATTAGAACCCTTCAAAACACCAAAACTCCCACATCCTCTGTAATGAAACAATGCCACAGCTTCTCCAAGAGAGGCTCCATGCCTTCCTCAACCCCACATGAGGGAGGGTCTCAACCCTTAGGTGAGATCCGCTCCCTTTTTACACCCAAACTCCAATCACATGCATGACCAACAAATTTGCAACCAATTGCAACAAGAAATTCATTCAAATAGCTCATACAAAACTCCATTATCATAAAAAGATTAAATCATAGCCATATTGACAATTTGCAATCATCAAACAAGAAATTAAAGAAAATACCAAACCCTACCTTGGTTGTCCAAGTTAGGAGTAGCCCCAGAATGGGTACCAAAGCTGAAATAAAACCTTCTTAATCAACAATTTCTAGCCATCTTCCAGCAATCCTTTCCATCATTCATTAGCTCTTAATCAAATAATCCACCCAAAAACTTCTTTCCAGCACAAGCACAGAAGATACAAAGCCAAGAGAATGCATGCACAACATGGGGAATTGAATCAAATTCCACTATTAAAATAGTTTTCATACCAAACCCCTTCAACTTCTAAAGTGAAAATAAAAAAGACAGTGTAGTAATAAAAATACCAATTAACACAACTTTTTTTTAAATATCCATCCTCAGCAATGAAATAAAATAAAATTAATAAAATAATAATAATAATAATAATCATACTTCATTCCAAGATTCCACAAAAATAATTAATAAACATTTAACCAAGATAATCAACCCAAATATCCCCATCGCAACTCAACTGGTGAAATGCAACAAAATCTCAAAAATCAAATAAACCAGGGCATTTGAATTTACCTCCAAACTAAAAAGGATCTGGACTACCCACCTGTAAAACTCAATTTTGAACATCAGTATATCACAAAAGTAAAGCTGAAGCAACAAATAATTAAATATTAAATATCTAAAATATCTAAAATCAAATAATTTATTAAATTTCACAATTAAATTAAAATATTCATTTTTGCAAAAATTAAATACATAATCATAAACACCACATAACCAAAAATATTTTATTAATTTAGAACATCTAATATCATCTATAATCCACAACAATGTCCATACACAAATATGCATATCAAAACACATAAATACATGAACCAGAAATAGCAGTGTCAACCATGTACAATCACAACCATCAAAATAGTCAACTATAAATAGTATCACATCATAGTCTCAAGGACATTGCTAGCTAGGCCTCACAAACTATCATGTCCTATCAAAGCTTCATGCATACTAAAACATCTATGACACCATGATAACCACACTCTATCTACCTACATCAAACTCCCATTGAAACAAGATCTTGAATCTCAATTTGTATCATCCATGTCCTCAAAATCAAAATATAAGAGAAAACTCTCTAGAGTTTGCCATGGTACTAAAACACCTAATCCACTATGAAGTGGTTGGAAAACACTCTTTGTGGCCTATCAGAAGCCCAAAATCAGACACTATGGGCATAAGATATGACCTATCAAATCAATGAGAGAAAAACTAACTTCTAAGTAAAAGAATTCACAAATAAGGTAAAAGCAAGAAACTCGGTCCACATGTAGGGGAAGTCACACGGACAAAAAAATTCCCGACAGGAATGGGTACCCGTTTAGGAAGAAATGGGCACCCATTTAGTAAAGGGTACCCGTTGTACCTAAGCCTAAACGGGTATCCATTATATAATAGATATAATAGAAATGGGTACCTTTTCTTAAACATAACAGGTACTCATTATATAACGGGTACTCATTTTGTTTATAAATGGGTACCCATTCTATGAATTTTAAAATAACTGACCACCTATTCCCTTCCCTTTGCTTGGGTTTTAGGCTCGAGATAGGCATGGTTAGCTGATCTTGAGCCTTGGACCTACAAGTTTTTTTCTAAGTACAGAACAAGAGGAAAGACTGAGTTTACCTAAATGGCTGATGACCTTTTTTTCTAAATTTTTTAACGAAATGAAAACCCATTACAAATGACAGTGTCTAGTTTTCAAATATGTAATTTCTTTTATTGGACATGTTTTTCTATTTATTATTTAATTTATGAGCAAACTGGTCGAAAAACTTGAAATGACAGGTGTTTGTATTTTTTTAATAACATTTAATTTTAATTTTTATTTTAAAAACAAATTATATGTCATCAATCTACACATCATTCTTTACACAATGAAAAAATAAATTAATTTTATGATTTTTTTTGCTCAAATTATGTTGGTCATACATGAGGGGTTTTCAAAAGTAGCAATTAGGCCTAATAAAAAATTAATAAAAAAAATTATTTGGAAAAATTTTTTTAAAAAAATATCCTCATTAAACTTCATTGTACTACACATCTTTTCCCAAAAGGATTTTGAAAAATAATTTTATTTAGGTCAAATTATGTTGGTTGTACACGTGCATGGTATGGTTAAAAAAAATGACTTTTAAACAGTGGTTTTTAGAAATGCCTATTGAATATCAATTTGTATCATCTGGGTACTGAAATAAATTATATATTTGGACACTAGACTCTGAGTACTACATTTTATATTGAGTGACTTTTTTAAAGATTTCATATCTAAGTGCTTCAAATTTTAAGGTCAAATGTGACAAATTCTAAAAATCAGGGAAAACACTTCGACTTTTTGGCCAAAAAGTGGACCCAACTTCTTGCACTGACCCAATAGAAAAATATGGAAAAACAACCAATACCACTATACACTAGTACTCAGAATGAGGTTTTTGTCAACTATAAGAAGTTGAAAATCTAATACCCTGGGTGAAAGTTATGGTTCCTAAAAACAATTAGCCTTCTATGCATTCATAAACAACCTTAGTGGTTGGTGGGTGGTGCTACTAGTGGTAGTGGAGAATGAGTGGTGGATGGACTATCCTAGGTGATGGAACCACCATGGTGGAAACCAAGTGATGGACCATGACAAAGGTGGCAAGAAGTGGTGGTGACATTAGTTGGGGCAACAAGTGGGTGAATCCTGGCTTGTTAGGCACTTAGCCCCCATGGCTAGCACCCCCATGAAACTAGCTTCTAAGACCTTTGGTGGATGGTCCCTAATGGAACTAAGGGTTGGCCCCTCAAAAACCTTTTATGAACTCCCTATGCCAACATCAGTTGATGTAGGAAGTTTTTTTATTATTTACTTTTACAAATTGTACTTCATCCCCTACTGATGCCATGCCTACTTAGGAATATTCCTTACAAATATGCCAACTACATAGCACAACTATGACAATGTACAAACTATATGAATCTACAAACTAAACTACACCTCCATGAATTTCTCCAAACCCCTAAAAAGTAGACTATTTTTTTTAGCAAAGGGTATAGAGTTCATATAAAAATATAGATTTTTGGGAATTCTAGATCAAATGGTAAGTTTTTTATCCAAGAGGTCATTTGCAAATCTTCACCCCCAAAACCTCACAAAATGAGCACTCAAAAAAACCCATCTACCAAATCATCTCTAAACACTAGATTTGCAACAACCAAGACTTGCAACTCATTTGAAAAACTTAAAAATGCCTTTTCTTTTTCCTACAAGACCATGGATTCAACTATGCATAAGATTCCACTCATACTAATGGATAACAACTAGGAAGATGTTTCCTCTTACAACTTGACAACCATGCTCTAGTATCAAATGAAAGGAAATTTACAACAATATAAACCATTTTCACATAGCATTTATAGAAGAAAAATCTACAAAATAACTAATCAGAAACCACAATGTAAAAGAATAACAAAGCATACCATCAAGAATACTAGATGTATCTTAGGAAAACTCTCTCAAGGGAAAAAACCCAGCCTCTAAGAGCACTCACACACTCAATGCATTATTTCCATGAAAAGGATTATAGTATGTACACTTATAGAGTCTCCATGTAAGGCCTCTGAAGCATCTCCATGTGAACAAGCAAATGAGAACCATGTAGCCACACATCTCAATCCATGCTTCCACATATGCAACCTATAAGAGATGTTCAATCAAACCTTAACCAACAAGCCAAAGGTTATATAAGCCAACCTCAACAACTAGTCATGTCCTTTCTTTTATAAAGAAAAGCTTGCATAAAACCACTGAGTGGTATTACATAAACTATGTGCCTCAAAACCATGAGCTCGCTAATCCATGACCCCAAATTAAATATTTTCACAATGTCACATACAACATAGAAGTGGCCCCAAGAATGTCTAACCCATTGTGCCTTGTGGTATTGACATCTCCTAGATGCACCACAATCAAATATTTATTTTTACATTATTAGTATTTTGCATGGTGTACAACACATTTTTTACCAACAAATTTTGATGTTTGATCCAATATGAGGTTTGGAAATTCTAAAACTATTTGTGAAACTCTTCTCCTTATGAGAAGCCCTAAACCTAACTCAACATTTATTGATAAGAGCTAGGAAGGCAACATGCAATGAATGTATTAGGCATTGTTCTAAATGAGAGTAATTTTGGAACTTGGAACAATAATGTAAAAGGGTGATGTAAACACCTAGTGCAAGAAATAGGGTTTTATAACTCATTGAAAATATAACCAAAATAGCTAAGATAAAATTGTAATAATGCTTCTGGATTTGACTGAGTTAATGTTTTTTCCCTCAATGTTTTGAATCACACTCTGTGATCCATCATCAGGACAAAGAGAGCAAGAGAAGAGAAACAGAATGAAAAGACAATGCCTAAAACATTATGTTTCTCTTCTCTTGCTCTCTTTCTCTTGATGATGGATCATAGAGTGTGATTTGAAACTTTGAGGGAAAAAAACATTAACACGGTCAAATCCAGAAGCATTATTACAATTACAATCATGGACTGTGGAAAATTAATAACTGCCAGCTAAGATAAAGTAAAATCACAATAAAGACAAGTGATTAGAGAGTAATGAGTAATAGATAACTAGCAGATGGTTGGTGATCAGATAGCTTAGGGGTGATGTTCTTTCATACTTGACTTAGCACACAAATTTGAAAGTTTTGGTGGGGGCAGTCAACACATAATGACTTGTTTGAAGAATATTGACTTGTGCCCATAACTAAATTTAAATTTAAAACTGTAAGGGTTAGATTTGCCAGTGCAGAAGTGAACTTGATTAAATTCGTGAGTGCAAAAGTGAACCAAAGAAAACAACTAGTAATTTGAGAGGATAAATATTTAGAAATCAACTTAGTTTTCTTTCTAATGGTTAGACTAAGAAATTTAAGTCAATAGGGACACCAAATCAATTCAAATCATGTGAGAAGACAAATACATAGAACACTAAAAAAAAAAATTCCAATGAAAATAAAAATACAAAATATACACTCTTCAACATTACACTCATAAATTTTTAAAATAAAATTTAATACTTTAAATTCTACTTAACAATTACGTATGTTACAAAGTCAATTAATGTCATAAATTAGGTATCCGAGTTTTCTAGCCATACACTCTGGACGACCTTTATCCCTTACGTACAAGGGACTTATTATTTCGTGAACAGTTTCTCTACAAATGCTGATTGTGACTTCCGATCTGTTCATTTGCTTTTCGTCGTGACTGATAGCCTTACTAGATATACGATGTTCTGGAAGTTGAGAGCTTAAATACAAGTTTCCAGCCCACCTCACGTAACATTTGAAAATAAGTAAATTGTTAGATTTGGTAGATAAGGAACTAACTTGTTTTGAAGATCCATAAACCAAACAGCAAAAAAGACAAAATGTGCCATTTTGAACCCCCACTTGATGGAACAAACAATTTATGGGCAGGAGGGAAGAATGCCACTCATTTTCAATTTTCATACCTAAAACTTTATAAAGTGTAGAAAAGACACTAGTGGACCACGGGTTCATGTACTTCAATTTTGGAAGGTAGTTGGAGCTATATACCTGGCCAGCTGATGAGTCAGATAGAGATTAAAACAGCCAACTTGTAGCCCATTAAAAAAAGGTTGCGTATCATTCATTTGTGCTTGATCTAATAATGTAAACGCAACGCATCTCACATGGCATAAATGCATCACCACTGATTCATCACTGTCACTTTGTCTATTTTATATGCTTGAAATCGATCAAAACCAGGCGTAAATATTTGTTTCTAATGGAAGGACCAATGTAATGATGTGATATATTTTAGCCAAAAATTAGAACTAGTAATTGTGGCCAAAAGTATAATGGGCATGCTGATAGGTTCGAAAAGAAATTATAGAAACTGTGAGTATAAGGTGGGCGTTGCAGAGGTCTCTATTAAAATTTTCTAGTGTAGTGAGGTGGAGGTGTATGGAGAAAAGAGTGAGCATTGTTTAAATTTGTGATTACCTTCTTAATATTTTCATTTTGAGATTTTATCATACCAATAATTCATGAAATTATGAAAGAAAAGTGATTTGGGTTGTTTAATCATTTAATTGTCATTTCCTTCCCATGCAATGAATCGATTTTGTGAATGCCAAGGAGAGAAGGGAGTCTCTCTCTCTCTCTCTCTCTCTCTCTCTCTCTCTCTCTCTCTCTCTCTCTCTCTCTCTCTCTGTGCGCGCGCGCGCAATATTTTCATTTCGAGATTTGATCATACTAGTAATTCATGAAATTATGAAAGAAAGGTGATCTGGGTTGTTTAATCACTCAATTGTCTTTTCCTTCCCATGCAATGAATTGATTTTGTGAATGCCAAAGAGAGAAGGGAGACTCTCTCTCTCTCTCTCTCTCTCTCTCTCTCTCTCTCTCTCTCTCTCTCTCTCTCTCTCTCTCTCTCTCTCTCTCTCTCTCTCTCTCTCTCTCTCTTTGTGTGTGTGTGTGTGTGTGTGCACGCGCACGTGTGGGTGTGTGTGCATGTGTTTGTATGTTTGTGCCTGTGCCTGTGCATGTGCACATGCGTGTGTGTGTGTCCATGCACATGTAATTTTATTCATGTGGTATCAAATTCATGATTGGATGATTAATAAGGTTTATCTTAATAAATTTCTAATGTAGAGAAACAATTTTCACTAAATTAAAGAAAATATATATAAGAGATTTGTGCCTTAAAAAGGGTAAATTTTTTTTACATGAGATTTTCATTGACCATAGGAAAAATTTCCTTGTCACCTTTAACTAAAGTTATTCCATAAGTTAAGTAACCTTTTTCTTCAATTATTAAAATAGATGACCATTAACATATTTATATTTTATTCTTTTATTTGATAGTTTTAGAACAATGATGTTGAAGCTACACTAATTCTGTCTCTATTTATTGCTATTGATGTGGCCACTAAAAAAGATAGGAATGGAATTATCATAGGGGGGCCTTGAATATGTAAGAAAACATGACGAAATAATTTTATTTCTCCAAAAAACTACTTGATACATTAAAACAAATTTATAAAAATTGTCTAGGTAAATGGAAGGGTAAAGTTTGTTAAGATATAGTGAAAAGTGTATGCTATGAATAGTAAATGTTAAATGGATTTTGATGGTGCCAGAGGAGGGAATGGAGTGAGAAATGCTAGAAAGATAAAAATTGAACAATGAGAATGGAGTAGAGTAGAAGAAAGAAGAGAGTTGTGAGAAGAACATGAAATAACGGATCATAGAAGGGAAGAATTTCAAAGGAATGAGGAAGGTTGGAGAGAGACAAGGAATAATGGTCAAAGAAAATTGGCAATATATTGGGATTAGAGGCTTCAGAATAGGGGAAACCCTCAAAATAATCCCCTAGGGTTTTGAAACAAAGTGCCATGGAATTAATTTCATAGCAAGAAGACCAAATGGACTTAGCACAAGAAACAATCTCAACAATGGGAGGAAAAGATTGGTGTTGGGGCCAACAAAGTTTGGCTTTTTAGTAACTACAGGGGTCAACAAAATCTTGCTAGGAAAATAAAGGAATGAGATGAATATGTGAAAAATGTGTTATTACTTGGTACGAAAGAAGTGGAGGCTACAAGATATTTGTGAGCCTATGGAAATGAATGACAAAGTGAGAAAACTCAGTAGACTAATCTACTCCATTCATTAGAATAAAAACACTTCATGTTTAGACAAAGAAGACTAAAAACATAATGAAAATCATATACATTAATTATCACATAAGCCTCCTTGATGCACCAAGTAACTTGATGGATACATGTCCAATGATGAAGTTGGGGAGAGTAGGAATGTTGAGTGCTCAAAATGGTAGCATAACCTTGCATTCAAGAGTTGTATGAAAATGACCTCTAAGAGGTTCTATTTATAGGATTTGGGGATGGAGGATGGAGAGCTAGGATTACTTTGGAAGATCAAGGGTTTTCATTGCTTGAGAGGATTGGAGGCATGAACCTCCAAGTGGCAAGCAATGAGAGGTGGTCAAAGGGGTGCCTTGGATTCAAGGAAAATCAAGCATAGAGATCATGCTTTAGAAAGATTGGATGGTGGAGATGAAAAAGGTAAGTTTTGGAAGGTTGTGCAAATCTACTTCATGCTTCCAAGTACTCCTTGAATACATTTTGATCGGAAAGTGTACCCATGAAGACTTGAACGAATCCAACCTTGATTAATCATGCTTAATTGTGTGTAAATGATTAGTGATGGTACCAAACATTATTTAGTCCTTTAATTAAAAGTGCACAAAATGCCAAATTAAATAAATAAAAAAATTTATTTAATTTCTCTTGAGATGAGAGATGGACTTAGGTGGATAAATATTTGTATTTATTCAACTAAGGTTGGACTATAGGAAGAGTGTTAATTAATTGAATAAATAGTCTAGACTATTCAATTAATTATTACAAATAGAGAATTTATTAATTAAATATTATTTAATTAATAAATAGATGAAAGTGGTTAATGAGAAGACAATTTTAGGTGTCTACATTTTCCCCCTCTTTGAGATGGTGCAAAGTAGCATCATTTTAAGGAATGATAAAATATAGCTGGTTGATAAAAAATGATGATGATGCCCTAATTTAGAGAAAATGATAAGGAATGTAATATTAGGATGATGCCCCCTTGAGAGATCGTAAGTGGGAGAGAAAAAGCATAACCAAGCTTTCAAATTATGGGCTAAAAGAAGAATTGGGAGAAACAGATGAAAAATGAATGAGTGATGAAGAAAGGAAAGAAAAATAATGAAATATTAGGGAAAAGGGTGAAAATTAGGGCATGGAGAAACTATAAATAGAGGATGGGGGTGAATAGTTCATTATCACCCTCATGAATAAAAGAAGCAGAGCAAAAGAGAGAAGGAGAGAGGAGCTAAATGGAGTAATACTTGTACACACACATCGAGTAGAGCACATGAGGGAGAGCCAATGACCACTAGGACAGAGCCTACCTATACTTATGTCATAGCATTTATTGCATGTTTTAGGTGGTGAGAAAAGGGGGTTATGCATAGATGAGAATGCAAGTAGCATATTGGCATCCATCCATAGGACAATTAAGCATGGGCACTTGCTAGACAAGTGCCTACATGGATAAGTGCAACCATCTGTTGATAACTGAGAGGGGGGGGTGAATCAGTTATCCTAATTATTTCCCTTATTGAACTTTCTTTTTAATTGATGCAGCATAGAATCAAACACAAAAACATTAATCATGAAATAAGAAACACATGACACAGTATTTTTGACGTGGAAACCCTGTTAAGGGAGAAAACCACGGGGTGATTAACCCAAAATTATTCTCTGTTAGAAGAATAGGAAATTACAAAATGGCACTTGCCAATTAGGGCTCACTGCCCGAGCACACTGCTCACAAGAGGCCCACTGCCTACAAGAAGACACACTATCTACAAAGTGATAAGAATCACAGTCTTGAACTGATTGGAAGCATCTGCATATGCTGGAGTTCAGTTCCGGTTAGGCTCAGTACACTGATCTGCTGCACTTCATCTTTCCTCTATTCTTTATTCTGTTATCTTTCACATACCGGATCCTTTTTGCTATCTCTGCTCTGTTCTGGACTTATTCGCATATATCTTCACACCATCACTCACTTCACAACTAAATCCATCCTCTATATATATCCGCACAAGTAATTTCATCACTTTTCTAGTCGGCATCCGGAACAGTCTAGTTTCTTACAAACTCTTGTTCTGTCGGCTGAATCCTTCCTCACCAAGCAATGCGGATCAAGCATATACTTGTAGATATCATTAATAATGTCGGCCAAACATGATTCATGCCTTCACAACCTCTATCATCAACAGTAACACATCCGGAAAGTAGTCTGATACTCTGTCAGTCAGTTCTTCCTCTGTTTTCACTGTCTCTCAGGAATCCGGTACTCAACCATTCATATCTTTTTCCTTGTCCATCACCGGAGGCTAAATCCTTGGAATATACCACTCAAGGTAGTCCTCTTGACTTCCCCAAATCCGCACTGCACCAAGACACTTCCTCTGAGAGATCCGGACCAATCTGTCAGACCTTGCCACATGCTCTGTTCTTCTTCACCGGACCACAACATTCTTTATTCTGACTTCCGGTAGAGACACATTATGACTTGCGGATATGTGGGATGACCTTTGTTGCCATCAATGACAACAACCATGAATCCATATAGTGTCTCTTGCCAACAATCTCCCCCTTTGGCATTGATGGCAACACTTAGTGAAAAATGACTAAGTGTTTTCACTATGCTCCCCCTTTTCTGATGCTCTGTCTTTATATACAATTTCCGGAACTCCCCCTTAGTTGGATTCCTCATTTTTCACTACTCCTCACTCCCCCTTTGACATCAATGGCAAAGGGTAGGGTCCGCATATCAAAATTTTCAAAAATTTCTTATACATAGCCGCATATTTACATACTCACATATACTGAAGAATGTCTGCAAAGGATGTCTGCAATTGGATCATTTCTGTAGCCCAACTTTGCTTCATTCTATCTAAAATTGAAATGTGACCACTTAACAAAAATGCAAAAGCTTCTGCCCGCTTGAGATTTGTCGGATCTTTTGTTTGGGCGGTGGTCTGAGCATCACTGATGGCCTCATGCATAGTTTCCAACTTAGGGATTATAATCCTTCTAAGTTCTCCCATCCGGTTAGTGATGTTCTTCCTTTCCTTCTCAAGATTCTTTATTTCATTCAAGACTGCAATAGTCTGACATTCTTGATTTATTATAGAGGAAGAGAGAGGATCAAAACTTTGAGATAAGCTTTGTAGCTTATCCTGTTCCTCTTTTATTTTCTTGTCAAATGCTGCTGTTGCCTTTGACCAGGATATACAAAATTTGTAGATGTCACCGCCATCCTTAAGAGCATTCTCTAAGCTCTTTATTCCAATGCTTACAATCTTCCTATCTTTAGAGATTAATTCTAATATTTCTGAAAATCTCTTATCCAAAAATTCCTTCCGGACCTTTTCTTCAGCTGATTTTTCTAGAGAATCAAAATGTGTATCAACACTGCTGACTAAGGGTTTTAGATTACCGGAAGTGGAGGCTGTCAGATCTATCTGGATTGATGGCATAATCTTTACAAGTACTCCGGAAGCAGCCTCTATCAACTCACAGTCTTCCATATGAGACTTCAGGAGCTTTTCATTTGCCTTGGCATTTGCAAATGAAGCTATCTTCATTGTTTGTACCGGAGAGAGAGAGTCAAAGTCGAATGGGCCTTTTAGAAGCTCCGGTTCATCAATCTCTAAAGTTTCTTTGCTCAAAAATTGTTGAACAGTTTGTGCAGTGTCTCTTGCCGGAGACAGATGTTTCTTTTCTTCTGCAGTCTTGGAACTGTCAACCTCTTTGTCTTTCACCACTGCTTCCTTCTCCTGTAATTGCTCTTCTTCTTTGGATCCGGAGACTGTAGGGGAAACCGGAGGAGAGATGTTTGTCTGTTCAGGGCTCACTTCTTCCGGAACAGAAGATTCCAAATCAGCAGCTGCTTCTGCACCTAAGTCCTCTACAACAGGAAGATTGAACCTTTTGAAGGCCTTCCGGAGGATCTCTTCTGTTTCTTGGGCCACTTTGTCAGTCTCACCAAGCATGAGTTGATTCATCCTGGCTTTGCTTCTGAACTCATCTTTGCAGTCCTTGAAGATAATGTTCATTGTCTTGGGATCAATTTGAGGATATAGCTGAATAGCTATCTGCTCCCGGATCTCAAGATCTTTAGCATGAGCATTATTCTTTCTTACTTCCAATTCCTTTTCTAAGCTTTTAGGAATGAGAGATATGATCTCAATGAAAGCCTTATTATATATGTTAAGATATTTGACTGTGGCTTCCTGCAGAGTCTTTTGGTCAGCCTCACTGAAGTCATCATAAGATTCAGTCATTGGTTGAAGGTTTCCATCCACCGTGACCGACTTGATTATGCTCTCTAGAGACAGAGTGGGCTTTTCAACAGATACCTCTGCCATTTCATCCTTATCTTGGCCTGTGGAGGGCTTACCGGATCCTTTCTTTTTCTGTTTCTTTATTTCTTTTACTCCCTCATCTGACTCTGTTTCCTCTTCATCCTTTTGGCTCCCATAAGCCCTTGTGGCTTTTGTCTTGGATCTCTTACCGGATGCCTGGACTTCCGGTTTAGAACTTTTGGTTGTGGGAGGTGCAGATCTCTTTGATGATCTGGTCCGGGTGGGCGCTTCAACCGGAGCACTTTCTTTACTTTTCTCTTCTTCCTCAGCCTTCCTCCTCTTTTCCCGGCTGGCATCAAGTGCCTCCTTTGAGATGCCTAGGCCTTGAGCAATGTGCTCTACTTCTTTTCTCACCTTTCTTTTAATCTCAGGTTCCCTGAGTTCTACATGTATTTTTACACTCAGCTCCTCAAAGGTTCCAAACCTTTCTGCCTTAGGATCTTTGGGCTGACTTAGCATGTGTTGAACATGCAGCTCCACTATCTGTTCATCTACTTCATACCCCATGGGCATGATCCAGACAGTCCTTGGCTCCACTGCCTCCATTAGGCACTGATCAGTGTCAACCATAAAGCACACTGAGTCTTTGTATTTTTCAACAAGAGACTGGGGAATTCTCTCTCTTGCTTGCATCATGCTCTGAAAGTTTTTGAAGTATCCCCATAGAGCTGTATTTCTCGCTTTTGCATCCCCAAGTCCATGCAAATAGTCTCTTATCTGGACTGCAACAGGTTTGTCATTCTGCCATACCCATCCACTTGATCCGGGTAGCTCATTCATGAAGTAGAAGAATAGACATACAATAAGAGTACCATAATTAAAGGAATTCTTCTTATCCTTCTTGATTTTCTGTATATTTTCCATTAATTGGCTTAGCAGTAGTTCGCAGAGATCATATTCTGCATTCTTTCTTAGCATTTCATAGGCAGTGTATACTGCAGTTCCGGATACAGAATTCTCCCTGCTGGAGTGATAGATCTTGTATCCTATTATCATTGATGCATATTTGATATCCGGATCCGAAATATCTTCAATGGTCATTGCCCTCTTATCAAATTTTGATCCGGTGGCCTCAGTTACAATGTTGTTCTTGACAGATTTGAGGATAGGTACCCCTCCGGAAGAGTATAGACCAGTTACTGCTCTAATTGCCTCTTTTGTGATCTTGCAGGGTCTATCTAGCCATAGAAAGTTGTCATGCATCCTGCTCAGTACATACCAGACCCATTCATCTTCTTCAAAGCAGGGGAAATGAATAAATTGCTCAAATTGTTTCTTCTGGATATCCTTATACTCTGGTTTAAGCTCAAAAGCATTGTCTATCAGTTGCTTGTGATAGAGGTCTCTTAATTTGAATTCCCCAAATTCCTCAATGCTTGCATGTATGTAAACCCTAATGTCTTCAGTATGTAAAACTCCGTGAGGAACACTAGAGAAGGCTCCTAGTGGATCTACCTCCAATGATTTGTAGGGATGTTTCTTGAATGAGGGGCGAGGTCTATCAGAGATCTTAACTATGTTTGGAGTAGCCATTCTTCAAAGATTTGCAGTGAGGTAATGAAAAACGGAGAATACCTTATGCGCCTTCGACTTGCACGGAGTGATTGGATTGATTTCTTTATGCAATGACTTCGGCAGGAGATCCTTGGTGTGCTTGATGAACCTTGTTGCAGAGCTCCACTTTTCGCTTCTTCTCGAGTGCAGAATGAGCAAATGACTTTTGAGAAATCCTTTAAATTGCTCTGCGAACCCTAATATCTGTCTGCAATAAATGCTTCACCTACATCATTCCGGTTTGCCTTGTCTGGATAGCTTGGAGTATCCCGGATTAGTCCTGATCTGTGGATATCATCCGGATCTTTCAATCATGAATAAATCGAGGTAACATATTACAAGAACATCCCAAACACTCTGTCCAATCCGCAGAACAAGATAGTGCATTTCCGGATCTTTCCAGACCTTTTTGTAATCCTTTATCATACCGGAGCATCTCCCTGAACAGGTCTTATTTGATCGATCACAGCTTCTTCATAACTCCATGCGGACCTCTGAAAACTTGACTGAAGTATCTCAAGACTCATATCTACAAACCCTTTGATCCGCATCTTGTGCCACATCCGGCACCACTTGTTTGGCTGGGGGAACAGGATTTTCTTTGAGTCTCCCCCTGAGCCTGAGCTCACTTTTTAATTTCCGGAAGAAATATCAGCACCAGAGTCTGGTGCGGATCCAACCTCTACATTCTCTGAACTTTTCTTCACCCAAATCTTGCTCATCTAATTCCTAACTTCATCCGCATTCATCTTTTGTTTACCCTTGTCTTGATTCTGATTATACACCGGACCTCTTTTGTCCTGATACTTGTTTCTGCAGACTTTAGCATTATGACCGGACCTATTGCAGATTTGGCAAATAACATTTCTTTGCATATTTGACTGATATCCTCTTGATCTGCATTGATTAGCCATATGACCTACTCTATTGCATGTGAAGCATCTACCTTTGAATGATTTGTTTACTTGCATAATTCTGCATTCATGGGATTTGTGTCCATACCTTTTGCAGTTGAAGCACTGTCCGGAGAAGGATGAATTAATCTGATTCATTCTCATTCTGCACTGATTAGCTTTGTGACCAAAGTGGTTGCAGCTGTGGCAGTATCCATTGAAGGATGGATATCTTTGAGCATTTGGCTGTCTTACCGGAGGTCTTCTAGGCCTGCTCCTTGGATTTTCTGATCCAAGATTCTTCTGACCGGATCCGGAGCTTTCTCCTTTCTCATATCCTAAACCATACTTGTCATCTATCCTCTTTTGACTTCCAAGGAGAACTTCAAGTTGAGCAGAACTTATCTTGAATTTCTCTTTATATTCATTTGCTGTTTGAAGGTCTCTTTTGAGAGAGGCAATTTGATCCTCAAGTTTTTCTTCATTATCTTTGGCATCTTCAAGATCAGATTCAAGATGTCTGATAATCCTGTCCATCTGGTGGCATTCTTCTGATTTTTCTTTAAGAGATTGTCTTAGATTGTCTTCAGCCTTTCTTTTTTCTTCAATCTCTTGAGTAAACTTTATAGTTCCTGATTCCATTTCATGTCTTAACACAATGACTTCTTTTGATAACTTTTCACATAACTTGGTTTGCTCAGTCAATTCTTCATTTGTATTGCTTTCTTCACTTTGTCTTGCCAACTGTTGGAGCAGCTCCTTTCTCTTTTTCATAGAGAGACTTAATTTGTCTTTTAATTCTCTCATGAATTCATCAGCCTGTTTGAGTCTTTCCTTTAATTCACTGACTTCAGAATTTGACTGTTCAAGATCCTCAAGAGCAGTCTTGAGTTGCTCCCTTAAACCATATGCATCCATTTGAAATCCCAGATCTTCCTCAAGCTGTTAGGCTCTATTTGGAGGAACTTAGCTCTGATACCAATTGTTGATAACTGAGAGGGGGGGGTGAATCAGTTATCCTAATTATTTCCCTTATTGAACTTTCTTTTTAATTGATGCAGCATAGAATCAAACACAAAAACATTAATCATGAAATAAGAAACACATGACACAGTATTTTTGACGTGGAAACCCTGTTAAGGGAGAAAACCACGGGGTGATTAACCCAAAATTATTCTCTGTTAGAAGAATAGGAAATTACAAAATGGCACTTGCCAATTAGGGCTCACTGCCCGAGCACACTGCTCACAAGAGGCCCACTGCCTACAAGAAGACACACTGTCTACAAAGTGATAAGAATCACAGTCTTGAACTGATTGGAAGCATCTGCATATGCTGGAGTTTAGTTCCGGTTAGGCTCAGTACACTGATCTGCTGCACTTCATCTTTCCTCTATTCTTTATTCTGTTATCTTTCACATACCGGATCCTTTTTGCTATCTCTGCTCTGTTCTGGACTTATTCGCATATATCTTCACACCATCACTCACTTCACAACTAAATCCATCCTCTATATATATCCGCACAAGTAATTTCATCACCTTTCTAGTCGGCATCCGGAACAGTCTAGTTTCTTACAAACTCTTGTTCTGTCGGCTGAATCCTTCCTCACCAAGCAATGCGGATCAAGCATATACTTGTAGATATCATTAATAATGTCGGCCAAACATGATTCATGCCTTCACAACCTCTATCATCAACAGTAACACATCCGGAAAGTAGTCTGATACTCTGTCAGTCAGTTCTTCCTCTGTTTTCACTGTCTCTCAGGAATCCGGTACTCAACCATTCATATCTTTTTCCTTGTCCATCACCGGAGGCTAAATCCTTGGAATATACCACTCAAGGTAGTCCTCTTGACTTCCCCAAATCCGCACTACACCAAGACACTTCCTCTGAGAGATCCGGACCAATCTGTCAGACCTTGCCACATGCTCTGTTCTTCTTCACCGGACCACAACATTCTTTATTCTGACTTCCGGTAGAGACACATTATGACTTGCGGATATGTGGGATGACCTTTGTTGCCATCAATGACAACAACCATGAATCCATATAGTGTCTCTTGCCAACACCATCTATAGACAAGCGCTTACATAGTTTAATATAGTGCACTCATAAACAAGTGTGTATGTGTGTGCTAAGTGCCTCTGTAGAAAATTGGAGTGTTGGCATAGGTTAGAATGACACATGCATGGATCAAGACTTGTGTCAAGGAAAAGCACAAGTATTGAAAAATGAAGTGCCTATGTAAGGAAAATGGATATGTGGATGCTTCACACAGTTCTTAGATGTGTGTAGGAAAGACTCAGGTCAAGTCACCCAAGAGCGAAGATCTATAGTTTTGTAGTTGAAAGAGGATTGGTAGGAGGGGGAGTCAGGATATTTGGAGATGGTAGGGATCTGGCATGTGGCTATGATGCTGCAATTGAGAGCCCACAAGGCAATGCTAATAGCATTGATTAAGTGGTGGTGATAAGAGACTAGCACATTCCATCTCCTAATAAGGGATATGACAGTAACGTTGGAGGACATGTGGCAGATTTTATAGTTGTTGATCCATGGATAGAGAGTTTATTACTCTGAGTGACATGATGGTCCATCACCCTATAGAGGGTGTTTGGGAAGTCTAATTTTCCTTGAGAGTGCATGAGGATGAATCTGGATGCATGCACATGGATGGTAGATGACATCCTATTGGTGAAGGTAGTTGTTGTTGGGGGCTTATTATTTCTTGACAAGATAGGTAGATTCTTTCTTATTGGGATAGCACGTGTTGGGAGATATGTTTTGTAGTGAGGAGTTGTTTTCTTAGAGTCCATGTGTCCTATCCATTTTGTATAAAGATATGCATCTAATTGTGTATAAAGATGGGCAGAATGTAGCACACGTGATGCTTCTCTAGGTGTGGGCATGGGAGCACATTGTAGTGCTGAGGCTGGTAGGATGTGGTGTAGGACAAGAGGTTGAGTGCTATGTGTACATATGGATGGGTTGACTGCAATAATCCTTAATGTAGGATGAGAGATACTGGTGACAAGTTGTGTATGACATAGATTTGGTGACATGACTGATATATTAAGATTGGTTTTATGTGTAAACCTATCTATCCATTGTTGAGGCTAAATGTGGGTAAGGTCTAAAAAATTTAGTTTATTTTCTTTCTAACCCTTCTTTTTCTCACCCTATCTTTTTCATTTTTAAAGATATAGTTAGTTTAGGATTAGAATAAGATTTCCTAATTTGCATAGTGTTGTTATAGAGTTGAAATTTTATGAATGCAAGTTTATATATTGCTAGTTATAAGCTAAAATGTTACATTTTATGGAAATATATGTTTGTATTAGTTTGTTTAATGATTGATAAATTTAAAAATTAATTGGTTTATGTGCAATTTAACCCTTATGTGTTAGGAAGTTTGTCCAATTCTTGCATGCCCCTTTGTTGAAACAACAAAGAAAATCAAGCCACTGATTTATCTTGTAAGGCCAAGACTTGGCTTGTAAAGACCTTGATGGAGTCATTTTCTATCCTTTGGGATTCGATTCATTTCAAGAGAGGAAAGGTACTTAGCATCTTATCTAAGTTGAGAATTGTGTTAAAACACCCATCAACACTCCCTAATCTCTCCAATAGTGGGTATAATGGGCTATGTAGCTGACTCATCTCATAGAAAATTTACTTAAAGGTAGATTGGCTAGTTCATGCGAAGCCATCAATATACTTAACGACTAGAATCTATTCCTTTATATGCTTATGTTATAGAAATTGAAAGAATAATTTCAACCCCTTATCTCGATCTTTGATCCATTGAAGGTGAACACACACTTGTGCCCTTGACTATTGGATGTTCATGTTGGTTGGTAGCTAGAAGAGAGTGGCCATGCTCAAGCTATCCTCTAAGAGACTTTTTAAGCTTGTGGTACTTACCAATAACTCTCCGACTATAGTCAAGAAGAAATAGTGTATAATGACCAATAGTTCTTTCCCACTAGAGGATCCATCTATTACGTTGGGTTTTAGGTTAGACATTCCACACGGCTAAGTGGTCATCAATGTAGTCATGTTCTTTGAAGTGAGAGACATTTAGCATGTAGGGGAGCTCTTTGGGAAAGGATGTGGAATCGGTGAAGGAACACATGGTTAAAATGGGAAGATGATTAGAGATAGTGACAAAGAGGTCAAGATGAACAAAATGCCTAAAGCGAGAGGGAAGAATATAATAGTTAGGAGAGATATAAGAATTTTCTAGATGACTCATCTTCATCAAGAACCCTTCATGGCAATTGTGCCACATAAACCAATGAGGCTTTTTAAAGTCAACTTTGGCCAAGTGGGGGGACTGTAAATGTCCAAAGAGTTTTATGCCAATGTCTAAGCATCAAATTATAATTATGTAAGGAAATAAGAGCTATACCAACTAAAGTTAATGGGATGTTTCACCATGTTGAAATCAAACCCACTCACTCTAAATTAAGGTGGTGTAAACACAATCATTTCCAAATAAAAGTTCTCTCTAAAAGGGAATTGGGGGCATAAATAGAACAAAACCCAAATAAAGTGCTCTAAATGAGAGTCGTAATACAAATTCAACAACTATTAGAATGAGATGTAGATGCCATAATATATTTTGTAAGCCAAATAATAATGCCCAAAATGACCCTACCACCTCCATGAGAATGATTCAATGGTCCTTACTAGCTTGTGATGCATTGAATTGACATGGAACTTACCTAGTGATTTGGCAATCCTCACTAGCCCGTGATGTCTCCATTTTGTTGTTGGCTCATGAGACACCTAGTATAATGAAGTTTGCTATCCTGCATGCTTCATGTGACCTGTTATGGTCACCTAGTAATTTGGCCATCCTTACTAGTCTGTGATCCATGAGAAGACTTCTCTTCACATGACCCCTAGTGATAGATCAAGCTAGTGTCAGAGTCATGTTTCTTGTGTGTTTATTTCCATGTTTGTTTTTTGTGATGTATTGTTTGAACTTGTATTCTCTTAATGATTCTATGTGTTTTGTACATGTCTTCATCATGTTTTCCATGTATACTTTATTTCTTATGTGTATACTTCGTGTCAAGCCTATATGCATTATGTATGCAATGCATTACCTTTGTGTATTGCGTTTCTCTTGTGTATATTCCTTATATATGATTGTATTACTCCATGTATGTGTGAAATATGATACAATTCCTTGTGTGTTTAAAATTTCTTTGCCTATGATTCTCCAACCTCTAAATCCTAAGCATGGGGGCTACTGTGGTCCACAACTTGGTGGAATTCTTTCACTTCAATTTTTTCATATTGGAAACATGTCTTCTCCTTACTTTAGTGTGAGTACTAATGTAAGTTTGTATCCATGCTAAAGTGGAGGCTAAATGTTATGGAGTAAAATGTTTACCCTTGCTAATTTGGACCTATTTTGGCACCTAATACAATAATAAATAATTAATTCTCAATCTCAATGAATAAACCCTAACAAATAAACTTAGGGTTGGTCTAAGATCATCCCATTTATTACTCCCTAGAGTTTGTGGGGGCTAAAGGACTAGTATCTCGACCTTAATTTGGTGGTGTCAAGTTAGAACACCTCTTTGGTTTACACTTGTCAGTCTCAATTGGTTTTATTCATCGATAGTGAGTGGGAATGCATATAAGAAGGTGTCTTATTATTCATTTCACACTAGAGAATATTAGAAAGTTGGAATTGCTCATCTTATGCTCTCCTATGGTCAAGTATTCTTCATAATTGGAATAGCTCTTTATATGTGGATGCTATGATGCTAGTTTGTAGGTCTTGAAGGAAGTTTCAAGTCTTCATTCTCTATCTTCTCGTTGGTGCATGGTGTTGAGTCACCTGCTCCAACTAGGGTTATATTGTGGTAATGTTCAACATTTATATTCATTCTTTCATCATTTATCACATATCTTGCCTTTGGCCTCCTAGGGCACACATTATTTGATCTCTAATCATTGTTGTAATGGAGGTGGAAACACCAACACAAGGTTTGACTAAGAAAAACCTCAGAAAAAACACAACCCTTTCTCTTCATGTTTATGTGCAGGTCACATTCAACAGAGTTAGATGAAAATAGGTGACAGGAAGAAGGAAGGAGGATAGGCGAAGAAACTAAGATCAAAATATTTAGCAGAACCATAATTTGGATCTAGGGCACCCAACACTCTGGTTCCTCTTTGTCGTCAAACCTAGGTTTTAGTTCTTATCTATCCTCTAATCTCTATTATTGTCTTAGTTTCTCTATAATAGTTTCCAATAGTCATCTATTCACTGATCTTTCTCAATTAGGGTTTCTTACTTTGCCTTAGCTTGATTGGTTAGATTTGGTTAACACTCTTTTATACAACAAAGGGACAAAACCCCTTTAGTTTGGCTCTCCTTCAAAGGTAGAATCCAAGCTCAATTTGTGTTCCAATGTTGATAGAAGAGGGTTTGACCTAGTTTAGATTTTTAAGCTAAGTCTCCCTTTTCCATCAAACATAAACACCTATCCATAGATAACACTCATTCCATAACACTTGGATAACTCTGAGACATCATATGCGAAGGTAAACATAACATAGAAAACCTATATTGGTTAATTCACAATGGAGTGATGATGCAAGAGCATCCTTGATTTGAAGAGCAATCTTGCATTAACCAAAAACATTTGCATTTCAGTTTGTTTTCTTTCATTTTCTAGTTCAGTTCAGTCAATTCAGTCAGTAGGAGTTTCAGTATTTTCGTTCACATTTCACCATAATTTCATTTCAGACCTTATAGAGATAGATTTACATCTAGACATATTCATTCACATCATATCCAAAACTCAGATCATTTGGAATAGTTTTTGGAAAGATATCACTACTAGAAGATTGACTATTTTCTAGAGTAGAGCATCTTGACAGTCTCAAACAATCAGCTAAAGGAGAAGACTTGTGGAGCACCTTCACGAATTGTAGAGATAAATGACACATCATTCAATGTTGTTTGGATCATGGCCAACCTTCCCTAAGATCTGCACGCTATTCCATTCATTTGTGTAGGAGTTCTATATGATTTGGTCTGACCTATCCTTGTGCACATGTTACACCTCTTTCATCAGAGTTTGTAATCATCCTTGGCCGACGCAGAGGAATCTTGTGTTCTGGAGATGATGTATAATCATGTAATAGATGCCTAGGAAAGTAGTGAATCACATAGAGATAGATAGATAGTTTGAATTCTTGTAAAGGCACTTCAAAGCTATATCTTGCACATATTCTGTAACTAAGGAATTGGGCCTATAAGCCCTAATTGTAAGCTTGCATGTTGCTAACCTATTTGTATTTTAAATCTTTGATATACTAAATGACTAAATCTGCATTTGCATTCCATCTTTGAGTTTTTTTTGTTGTGTTTACTCTTGTTGTATGGCCTAGACTGTTCACTTTGTAGACCCTTCTAACTATGACTACACCAAGTGGTATCAGAGTGAAGTTTGAATCTTTTGGGAGAAAATTGAGCAAAGTTGGAGAAGGAATTCTATAAGATCTTTCTATGAATAGATCTTCAAATCTGAGGCAGACTACTCATGTTGTCAATTGATCACCAATTGTGAGGCAGTTGTGACCTTGTAGCCCAATCATCAAATTTGAGGTAGTTACACTTGATCTAAGACATAAATGTTGCTAAGGAGAATACCTGTTGGTGGTACTATGGCTGCAAGAATGGATGAGATGATGGAAATGATGAAGACAATGTGAATTCACATGGATGCTGCTGAAGAATATCGATGAAAAGGATTGACACCTCAACCTAATGTTGAAAGTGATGATGATGAAGAATTTCAATCCGCTGATCAAAACAAAGAAGTCCTAGTAGAAGAAGAAGAAGAATCGGATCAAGTGAAGATGTTGCGAGTTATTTCAAAGATTGGGAAAAGACCTAGAGTTGATGTACCAAATTATACTGGTGATTTGAATCTTGAGGAGCTGATTGATTGGATAAATGACCTAGAAGAATACATTGAGTATAAAGAAATTGAAGATTTGAAGAAGGTGAAATTTGCAAATACAAAGTTGAAAGGACATGCTACTATATGGTGGAAAGAAGTTCAATTGGATAGAAACAAAAGAGGAAAGGAAAATATTACAAAGTGGGATAGAATGGTGACAAAATTGAAGAATCAATTTATATCTGTTGATTATGAGTTGGAATTGTTGAAAAGATTGCAAAACTTGAGACAAAAGGAGAAATCTGTGGAGTATACTGAAGAATTTCATAAGATGATCATAAGGATAGGACATAGTGAAGAAAGCAAGGAGAAAGTAGCTAGATACATAAGTAGACTGAGATTGAACATTCAAGAAGAACTAAGTTTAGTGAGGATGACAACATTGGAAGAAGCATATCAGTTTGCCTTGAAAGTTGAAGAGAAGTTGAACTAGAAGCATGAGTAGAGACACAAAGGTAGAGGAGGTAAATTTCAAAGAGGTATAACATTTTCTGGAGGAGAAAGATCATTTGTGGAGTAGAATAGACAAGATAACACATTCAAGAAGGAGGATAGAGATAATAATGCATATAGAAGAGATAACAGAATTTTCTACCGCAAACGAAACCTGAATTCATACTAGAGTGAAGGATATAGAAGAGATGGAAGAGGACCTAATAGGAGAACATTCAAAGGAACCTATTTTAAGTGTAGAGGTGAAGGACACAAAGCATTTGAATGTAATCAAGGAAGTACAAGCAATAAGATAGAGAATAGTGGAAGAGTAACTTATGTGGAGGAAGAACCTGTTGGATCACCCAGTTCAGTCGGTAAACCTGAGAAAGGAGAATCACTTGTCATGAGGAGAGCACTATTTCAAGTAGAGACAAATGAGGAACCACCATAGAGGAAAAGTTTGTTCAAAACCACATGCAAATCAGAAGGTAAATATTGTAAAGTTGTAATTGATAGTGGTAGTTCAGATAAATTAGTTTTAGAGGAGATGGTCACTAAGCTAAAGTTGGAAAGATTGAAAAACACTAAGCCATACCAGATAGCATGGATTCAGGATGATCATAAGGTACTGGTGAGTGAACAATGTTTAGTAAAATTTCATATTGGATCTTATCATGATGAAGTATTGTGTGATATTATGCCTATGGATGTATGTCATATATTGTTCGGTAGACCATGGTAGTATGATAGGAAATCTATACATGATGGAAGGAAGAATACATATACTATAACATCAAATGGAAAGAGAATTACTTTGATTCCTTTGGAAGATGATCCTAAGAGTGAAGTATGTGGGAATGCTAGAATCTATTTTGTAGATGGAAGGAAATTTATGGATGGTTTGAGATATGAGAATATGTGTTGTGCTTTAATCCCTAAGAAGCCTGAAAATCTTAAGAATGAAGAATCACAACCAAAGGAGATAATTGAGTTGCTAACAGAGTATGAAGACGTCATATCATATAATGTACTTGAAGGACTGCCACAAATCAGGAGTATTATCTTCACATGGATCTTATACCTGGATCTAGTTTACCTAATAAAGCAGCACATAGAATGAAGAATTGAAAAGATAGATACATGAGTTTTTGAGGAAAGGTTTGATCAAAGAAAGCTTTAGTCCTTGTGCAACACCTATAGTGTTAGCACCAAAGAAGGATGGAGAATGGAGAATGTGTATAGACTCCAGAGCAGTAAACAAGATCACAGTTAAGTATAGATTTTCTTTACCTAGGATGGATGATATTATGGATTGTTTGAGTGGAGCAAAATATTTTTCAAAGATAGATTTGAAAAGTGGATACCATCAGATCAGAATCAGAGAAGGAGATGAATGGAAGATTGCTTTTAATACAAATGAAGGTTTGTATGAGTGGTTAGTGTGTTGGAGTACACCTTTAATCTACTAGACACAAGGCCTAAAGAGAACTTAAGGATTCATCAAATACATATACATAAACAATAATAAGTGTGATACCAGAGACCTTGATCAAAATAAATATATCAGGGCACAAATAAAGAGACAATCAATAAGGAATCATGACACATATTTTATGAGTGGAAAACCCTTAAAAGGGATAAAAATCACTCTTGAATGCTACACATTATTATGCCTCATTGGAAAAAACCAAAAGCTTCACTAGGTACAATTCATGTCTTACTGACACAACCTCACTAGAAAAATGTTTGCAGGAGCACCCACTCCCTATGTGCCTCACTGGCAAAACACAGGCCTCACTGACCATACAAGCCTCACTAGTTACAATGTATGTAGGAGCACCCATTCCCTGCATATAGAAAGAAAAAATAATTTAGGGGGTTACCTTGATTCTCTACAACACGTAACCTTATATCTCCTTTTGTTTTCAATCAATACAATCTCCTTCAAATACAAATCACTCAAACATAATATCAGTATTAATGCATACAATAACTAATAAGCAATTCTTTATACACTACAAGTTTTGCACATGAACCTCTGTATACCATGAAAATGGACATCAATCTTTAAGCTGTTCAAATACCCTACATATTCACATGAAGATCTATCTCTGCATATTCACATGAAGCTCTATCTTTGCATATTCACATGAAGATCTATCTTTGCATATTCACATGAATCTATATCTCTGCATATTCACATGAAGCTCTATCTCTCCTTAACTCATATCACTGATCAAATTCAAAAAAACATCATATAGTCTCTTCATTGAAATTTCTTATCCATTCTATAGTAAAAGGAAGGTCTAAAAAATAGTTTAGAACTCTTTATAAACAATTTCCCATCAATATTATCCTGGAAGAATGATTGTTTGTCTTCAAAAAGTAGTTTAAATTCTATCTTTTGATCTTTTTTTGCACCTTTGAGATTTTTAATCGGAGCCCTTGATTATCTTTTTGGTGTTCATGTCATAAGACTTAACTAAACCACCTAGTTACCCTAGGAAAAAGGGACCAGTCTCCCCACAATGATGTGCTCCTTTAGTTGTGACTTAAGTGATCACCAACCAGTGATCCTAAGTCACTTTAAAATTAGAAATAAAGTGAAAATGTCAACACTCCTTCATAAAAGACTTAGGCTAAAATATATTTAGGGTTTTAGGTCTTAGTATATATGAACACTTAGGGTTTTAGACCTAACTATTAGTGCTTTTTGGAGACTTGACTCAGAGACCAACATTACATTTTTTAACAGAATCGGATATATATAGATATCAAGGTATGATATGAGCATTTTAGGGCCTTTTAGAAACCTTAGACGATTAGAGTTTGAAGGTCTTTAACACTTGACACCCAATTTATAAAGGAAACTCTAATCAAGATCATAAGAGATGGGAGACTTCACACAAAACTCCTGACCTTATAAACATGAGTTCCAACTTTTGACATAGTGAACTCTAACAACAATAAGGAGGACATGAACATGAAACAAAAACATAATGAAAATAGACCATGATAGAAATAACACATGCATCTTTTTGAACTCCATTGATCTCAAAACACAAGCCTATCAGTCTGATCATTATACTAGGTGTCTACCTTGCAATATGACAAAACCCTGAAGTAACTAGATATTCAACTAAGAACATACAACCTGCACCTTGTTCACCTTTGATCACCTCTGAACATCTGAACATCTTGGTATCAACCTATGAGATCAACCTATGACAATGTTTGTCCAATTGATATCCTTGAAGCATGACATCACCTTAACCAGGACCTCATCACATCACAAAACCTTTACTAATTTGACATCAATGATAAGACAACCAAGATGCCAAAGTCAACAAACTCCCCCTTTGGCTTTGGCATTGATGTCAAAACATGAGCATCATCAAATCATTAGTATCCAAAACATCAGTACATCATCTCCCCGTTTTTGACAATAATGACAAAGAAAGTGAAAAAGCTCCCCCTAAGCACATGTCATTGTCATGCTGTCAATGAAGAGTATTGTGAACATTAGAAGTCTTTCATAAGAGGAGAATATTAGCATTGCACCACAGCTATGTTCACTGCGTGTAAGACAAGGAAGCTTTGAAATACAGAGTAGATCACACAAATATATTGCTATTTATGATAAAAAAAATACACTGACTGTCATCTTGCAAAGATTTTGTCTTCTAACTACTGACAAGAAGAAACCATTATACATTGTTGCACCCTGAAACATTGTTTTGTAATAGACAAACCATATTGTCATCAGTAGATCTTTAAACATTGTCATCTACAAACCAAACACAGTACTACTATCATGATATTCTGCCTACTAAAACTTCAAAGATAAAAAAATAAGGATTACACTGTTGGTAGAGTTGTCCACCAAATCAACATACTACTGCATAGAACAATTGCCCATCAAACTTAGATGAGGTTGTAACCATTCAACCAACACTCTATTAGCCAATATGAAACAAAAACAACACAAATTATCTGATTGGACTTCAAGACTACAAAAAAAATGACACAATTAATCCCCCTGAATCCAATATCATGATAAAATCATTGAAGAGATGAAAGTGACAATACCCCAAGCCTTTGTCTCAGGGACTCAAATACTTCTTTAGGCAATGGTTAAGTAAAGATATCAACAATTTGATCAGAAGTATGGACATAATCTAGTACCATATCATTTGCAAGAACTTTTTCTCTTAGAAAATGATATCTAATAGAGATATGTTTGGTCCGAGAATGCATGACTAGATTCTTGGAAATATTAATGGAACTAGTATTGTCACAAAGAATAGAGATAGGCTTAGAAACCTCCACTTTGATGTCTTGAAGTGACTAAACCATCCAAAGGACCTGAGTGAAACAAGAAGATGTTGCAACATATTCAACTTCAGTAGTGGATAAAGAAACACAATCTTGCTTCTTGTTATGCCAAGCTACTAATCTACCATCAAGAAAGAAGGCTACTCCACTTGTGCTCTTTCTGTCATCAAGACATCCTACCCAATTTGCATCAGTATATGCAAGAAGAGTGAAATCATTATGTCTTGGATACCACAATCCAAAATTAAGAGTGCCTTTAATGTATCTAAAAATCCTTTTAACTGCATTTAAGTGAGATTGTTTAGGACATGTTTGAAACCTTGCCACCAAACACACAGCCTGCATGATGTTATCATTATTGATTCCAAAAATGATATAATCAACATAAACCACAACAACCAAGATATCCTCACCTTTGGCAATAAAGTACAAATTGTTGTCCACTCCACCTTTGGTAAATCCTTGCTTTTGCAAGTACTTATCCAATCTATAGTACCATGCTCTTGGGTCTTGTTTCAAGCCATGCAAGGTCTTTTTCAACCTGTACACATGATCTAGTTTATCTTTACATTCAAAACCCTCAGGCTGTTCCATATAAACCTCTTCCTCAAGATCACCATTGAGAAAGGCTGATTTGACATTCATTTGGAACACCTTGAAATTTTTATAAATTGAAAATGCTAAGAACATTCTTATTGCTTCTAGTCTAGCCATAGGTGTAAAATTTTCATCAAAATCAATCCCCTCAACTTGAGAGTAGCCTTTGCAAACAAGTCTATCTTTATTTCTGACTACTTTGCCCTTATCATCAAGTTTGTTCCTTAAAACCCATTTTGACCCAATGATATTTTTACCTTCAGGTCTAGGAACAAGTTCCCATGTCTTATTCTTCTCTATCTAATTTATCTCTTCTTCCATGGCTTTAATCTAGAACTCATCCTTGCTGGCCTCCACATAGGTTTTTGGCTCAATTTCTGATATCAAGCATACATGTGCTTGATTACTTGTGGAAGCAAGTCTCCTCCTTGTTAGAACACCAATATTTCTATATCCAATGATTAGCTCTTGTGGATGATCTCTTTGTAGTGTCTTTGAAGGAGTTATGGCTATGGTTTCCATCGAATTTTCATGAGTACTTTCTTGCTCTTGAAATTCCACCTCCTTTTCTGAAGTATGACCTTCTTTATCTTCAATCCACTATACACAAGGATGCAAACTTTCATCCACTTTAACATTAGTATTTTCTATTACTCTTTTGAGTCTTTTATTAAAACATTTATAGGCTTTACTATGTGTAGAATAGCCTTAAAAAAATGCCCTCATCACTCCTTGAATCAAGACTCCCCAAATTATCATCATCTCTCTTAATGCAACATTTACTACCAAAAATTCTAAAGTATACAATATTTTCTGACTGATCATACCATAATTCATAAGGAATATGATCAAATTTTACCCTTAGTTGTACTCTATTCATAGTATATACTACCGTATGAATTGTTTCCTTCCAATAAGTGTTAGGAAGATTTGCATCATGAAGCATTGTCCTTATCATTTCCTTCATAGTTTTATTGTTTCTTTCAACTACTCCATTCTATTGTGGGGTTCTAGGTGTTGAATACTATCTCTTGATGCCATGACTCTCAAAATAATCTTCAAACTTTTTGGATGTATACTCTCCACCCTTATCTGTTCTTAAACATTTGATTTTGAAATCTAATTCTTTCTCAACCATCTTCCTAAAAATCCTAAATCTATCAAAGGCTTCTGACTTATGCTTCAAAAAGGTCACCCAGGTCATTCTTGAAAAGTCATCAATAAAGAGCATAAAATATCTTTCACCACCTAATGCCTTTGTCCTTGTAGGACCACACAAATCTAAATGAACAAGTTGTAAAGGCTTAGAAGAAGAGTACTCTTTGGATTTAAAACTTACCTTGGTTTTCTTACCAAATTGGCATTCTATACAAGTGGTGTTTGGCTTAGACATGTGAGGCATATTCCTTACATTCTGATTTGTTGTTATATGGAGCCTAATTAGACTCAACGGTTAAATTTTCCCCACTCTTATCGACACGGTTTCCCCCGAAATTATTTAATAGGGGAGTGCAGGGGGGCTTTAATACTAATTTAGCAGGCTATGTCGACTCAGATTTGGCAGGGGATATTGATACCAGGCGGAGTATTACAGGTTATGTCTTTAATATAGGTGGGAAAGTGGTGAGTTGGATCTCCAGGTTGAAAAAGGTGGTTGCTTTATCGACCATGGAGGTAGAGTATGTAGCTACAACATAGGCAAGCAAGGAGATGATATGGCTATAATCTTTCATGGAAGAATTGGGCAAACAACAGGTTAATAGTTATTTGTTTACGGATAGCCAGAGTGCCATATATCTTGCAAAGAATTTTGCATTGCATTCAAAGACCAAACACATACAGTTAAGGTATCACTTCATTTGATCCGTGTTGGATGATGGACAATTACGACTGGAAAAGATACATACAGATGAAAATACAACGGATGTGTTTACAAAGGCAGTGAAAAGGGAGAAGTTGATCTCCTCTTTATCTTCGATTGGTCTTCAAGACTAAAAACAACAAAAATAGAATAGCAGAGCCCAGGGTGCTTATTTCCAGTGGGAGCTACAGGGTCAGCGATGTTATGATCAGTCTCCATGTGGGAGATGATATGGTGTGGAGTCTAATCAGTCTCCAAGTGGGAGATTGTTGTTATATGGAGCCTAATCAGACTCGAAGGTTAAATTTTTCCCACTCTTATCGTCACAGTTTCCCCCCAAATTATTTAACGATGGAGTGCAAGGGGGGAAAAGCCCCTCCTATGGGGCTTGGGGGGCTTATTCCCCTAGCGGCATCCCAGGGACAGAGCCCACGGTGGGGGTCTGGGGGCTACTAGGGGCAGTACCCCCAGCTGGGGGCTTGAGGGCAGCATCCTTGAAGCAAAAATTACCTATTATTTTATAAAGACATCAGAAGTTATTTTTTTATTAGCCAACATAAAAAACCCTATTTTTGTAACTGACATAAGGCTTGATAAAAGTGGCTAAGGGTTAGGGTTCCATTTGATATTTGTATTGTAGCATTTGCAGCAGTATTGAGTTGTAGAGATTGTTGGTTGTAATTGGTTTGATTTACTAGATAATAATATTGGACTCTCTGTTGGTGGATGTAGCCTGAGTTTGGGTGAACCACGTTAAAAATTGTCTCTCATTGTTATTATTTCTATGTTTTTCATTTCTCTGTTTAATCTTTATTTGCATTTAATTGAGATCTTCTGTCGGCTAACCCTAACATGATTTTTGTTGATCCTATCAAGATTATCAAAATTGATATGATCAAGTCTCATGTGTCATAGCTAACTCTCTTCAACCTGAGCCATGAAGCAAATATGTCCATCTATATTTCTATTTTCAGATTCATGAAGGTTACAGACATTTCCACTTGTCCTTAATCCTGCTACAACAACTTTTCCCGATTTCTTCTTAATTTCACAACCATGAGCATTAAATACAACATTGAATCCATTTTCATAGATTTCGCTTACACTGAAGAGATAATGTTTTAATCCTTCTACATAATACACATCATGTACAATGGAGTTTCATCATCTAAGAGTATAGTACCTTTTCCTTTGATTAGTATGCAAACATTGTTACCAAACATGATTGAACCTCCTGTGTAGTCTTCAAGTTTGATGAACTTGCTTCTCTCCCCTATCATAAGGTTAGAACATCCACTATCTATAACCCACTGTTCTTTCTTTTTGACATGAAAGGAAGTTTGTACAATCATAGATTCAACATACTCATAATTTTAGGCCTCCAAACTAATTTAGTCTTATTAGCACTAGAAAAAGACATTTTGGAAATAACATTTCTCCTAGTTTGTTGCACTTCCAAACTAGGCCTACAAAACTTATCTATGTGCCCAAAGTTATTGCAATTGAAGCACCTCATTCTATTTAAGAACTCAAAATGATTCCTTCTCAAAAAGTTTTCTCTTCTTCTAGAATCAAATCTGCACTCATTTTCTTTGTGTCCATATTTGTTACAATGAAAACAATAACCAAGAAAATGCATAGTATACCTGAAAGAATTACTCCTTTTGAAGTTTAATGATTTCATGAGACTTTTGTTTTTGATATCATCATATTGAATACCCTTGGAATATGAGAATTATCCTTTTTCAAACCCTAGACTAGTTTTGTCCTTGAAACTCTTTTGTTTTCCCAATAGATCTTCTAGTTTGTCACTACTATTACACATGTCAAGTCTTCTTCTCAAGATTACAATTTCTGCCTCTAAAGCATGACATTCAAGATTTTCTTTGGCATCTAACTCCTTTCTTGTGACTTCAACAAATCTCTTGCTTTCTTTAAGTTGCAAATTTAGGTCTGCAATTAGTTTTTTCAGAATTAGTCACTTTCCTAGTCAGATTTTCATTATCCTTTTGTGAATGATTTCTTTGAGCAACTGCCTCTTTTTTGAGTCTCTTGATCTCACCAAGTGCACACTTCAATTCACCTTCAAGATCCACCTCTACTTCATCATTTTCAGATTGATCTTCACACCTATCATTCTGATTTTCACTTATAACAGCCATGACAATGTTTCCTCTCCTTCTTCAAGTGACTCCTCTGAAAACTATCTGTCATATCAGCATCTTTTGTAAACAGACTTTTCTTCTTTTTGAAGGTGTTTTTCTTTTTAGGATTGAATTATTTCTTCTTGATTTATTTCTTATTTCCTTCTTCATCACTATCAGAATCTTTGTAAGACATTTAGTAGCAAAGTGTCATATCCTACCACACTCAAAACATTTAAATGGAAGCTTACCCTTATACTTTTTTGATGAGCCCTTTTTCAATCTACGTACAAAGGAGGACTCTTGATCATTCAATTTCTCTGGATCAAAATTTGTTTCCTTTTCCTTTTTGACTGACTTAAAAGCAACTTCCTTGTAGAATTATCATTACAAACTCTCATCTCAAAGGCAATAAAAGTACCATGAAGTTCATCTAAGGTCACTTTATTTATATCCCTCTCTTCTACAGCAGACACGGATTCATATTTAGGTGTTAGAGTCCTTAGAACCTTGTTTACAACTACTTTTTCATCTAGGGTTTCACCTAGACCATGGATAGCATTAACAATCTCTTGAACCCTTAGAAGGTGATCATCCACCTTCTCATCTTCATTCATTTTGAGACTTTCAAACTTAGCTCTGTAAGATTGTAGCTTGACTTCATTGATTTTTTCATCTCCTTGATAAATACTTGACAACTTATCCCAAATAGCCTTAGTAGACTTACAATCCATGATTTTGACAAGAATCTCAATAGTCAAACCATAGAAAATAGCATTTTTGGCCTTAGCATTATTGTCATAATCCTTCTTCTCATCAAGAGTTGAAGGAGGTTTTGTTTCTTTATACTCATTTTCTATTGCATCCCAAACATCATACCCTAGGGAAGACAAGTAGGATTCCATTATGAATTTCCAAAAGGCATAATTAGACCCATCAAATAATGGTCCTTTGTATGTAGAAAAACCTTCTTGACTGGCCATGACTAGTACTCCACTTAGAGGACCTACCCAAGATTGGTAGACTTCTACAAGGAACCTAAGCTCTAATACCACTTGTTGGAGTACAAAACCACTAAGAGGGGGGTGAATCAGTGGTCTATAAAATTTAACAAGTTTTTACACCTTTAATCTACTAGACACAAGACTTAAAGAAAACTTAAGGATTCATCATATACATATACATAAAAAATAAAAGTGTGATACCAAAGACCTTGATCAAAAGAAATATATCAAGGCACAAATAAAGAGACAATCAATAAGGAATCATGATACATGTTTTATGAGTGGAAAACCCTTAAAAGGGATTAAAAATCACTATTGAATGTTGCACTTTATTAGACCTCACCAGCAAAAATAAAAACCTACACTAGGTACAATTAGTGTCTTACTGACACAGCCTCACTGGCAAAATGTTTGCAAGAGCACCCACTCCCTATGTGCCTCACTAGAAAAATACAAGCCTCATTGATCATACAAGCCTCATTGGCTACAATGTTTGTAGAAGCACCCACTCCCTGCATACAAAAAGAAAAAATAATTCAGGGGATTACCTTGATTCTCTACAACACATAACCTTATATCTCCTTTTGTTTTCAATCAATACAATCTTCTTCAAATACAAATCACTCAAACATAATGTCAGTATCATTGCAAACAATAAATAATAAACAATTCTTTATACACTACAAGTTTTGCACATGAACCTCTGTATACCGTGAAAATGAACATCAATATTTAAGTTGTTCAAATACCCTGCATATTCACATGAAGATCTATCTCTACATATTCAGATGAAGCTCTATCTCTGCATATTCACATCAAGATCTATCTCTAAATATTCACATGAAGCTCTATCTCTACATATTCACATGAAGCTCTATCTCTCCTTAACTCATATCACTAATCAAATTAAACAAAAACATCATACAGTCTCTTCACTAAAATTTCCTGGCCATTCTATAGTAAAAAGAAGGTCTAAAAAATAGTTTAGAACTCTTTATAAACAACTAGCCATGAATATTATCTTGGAGGAGTGACCGTTTATCTTCAAAAAGGAGTTTAAATTCTATCTTTTGATCTTATTTTTCGCACCTTTTTGAGTTTTAATCAGAGCCCTTGATTATCTTTTTGGCTCTGATGTCATAAGACTTAATTGAATCACTTGATTACCCCAGGAAAAAGGGAACGGTCTCCCCACAATGTTGTGCCCCTTTAGTTGTGACTTAAGTGATTACCGATCGGTGATCCTAAGTCATGTTAAAATTATAAATAAAGTAAAAATGTCAACACTCCTTCATAAAAGGCTTAGGCTAAAAGATATTTAGGGTTTTAGGTCTTAGTATATATGAACACTTAGGGTTTCAAACCTAACTATTAGTTCTTTTTGGAGACTTGACTTAGAGACCAACATTATATTTTTTAACAAACTTTGCTATAGATAGATAGCAAGATATGATATGAGCATTTTAGGGCCTTTTAGAAACCTTAGAGGATTAGGTTTTTAAGGTCTTTAACACTTGACACCCAAATTATAAAGGTTACCCTAACCAAGATCATAAGACATGGGAGACTTAACACAAAACTCTTGACCTTATAAACATCAATTCCAACTTTTGACATAGTGAACTCTAACAACATCAAGGACAACATGAACATGAAACAAAAACATAATGAAAATAGACCATGATAGAAATAACACATACATCCTTTTGAAATCCACTAATCTCAAAACACAATCCTATCAGTCGGATCATCATACTAGGTGTCTACCTTGCAATATGACAAAACCCTAAAGTAACTGGATATTCAACCGAGAATATACAACCTGCACCTTGTTCACATTTGATCACCTCTAAACATATGAATAACTTGGTATCAATGTGTGAGATCAACCTGTGACCATGTTTGTCTAACTGATATCCTTGAAGCATGATATCACCTTAGCCAGGACCTCATCACATCACAAAACCTTTACTAAATTGAAATCAATGACAAGACAACCAACATGTGAAAGTCAACATAATGATGCATTTTCGATTGACAAATGCACTGAGTACTTTCATGAGATTGATGAATGAAGTTTTGAAGAAATTCTTGAGTAAGTTTGCTATTGTATATTTGGATGATTTTCTAATTTTTAGTAAGACAAAAGAAGATCATTTGTGGCACCTAAGACAAGTATTACAGAGGTTGAGAGAAGAGAAATTGCTGATAAACATCAATATGTTTAGTTTCATGAAGGAAGAATTGATATATTTGGGATTTGTGATTTCTGTAGAAAGATTGAAAAAGGACCTCACAAAAGTTAGAACAATTTTTGAGTGGCCTACACCTGAGAGCATTAGAGAAGTTAGATCATTTCATGGATTAGCTAGTTTCTACTAGAGGTTCATCAGAGGTTTTAGTTCAGTATGTAACCCTATGACAAAGATAATGAGAGGTGATAGAAAAGAATTTAAGTAACATTAGGAGTATATACAAGTTTTGAATTGTTGAAGCAGAAAGTGACAAAGCAACCTGTGTTAGCATTACTGGATTTCAATAAAGTATTTCAAGTAGATTGTGATGTAAGTGGAAATGAAATAGGAGTAGTGTTAAGTCAAGAAGGTAGACCTGTAGCATATTTTAGTGAGAAGTTAAATGATGCAAGGAGAAGATATTCAATTTATGATCAAGAATCATATTCCATAATTCAAGCCTTGAAGAAGTGGAGATATTATTTGTTGCCTAAGGAGTTTGTGTTGTATACAAATCATCAAGATTTGCAGTATTTGAATAGTCAAGGAAAGTTGAATCAGAGGCATATGAGATGGGTAGAGTTCATGCAGAGTTACACTTTTGCATTGAAGCATAGGAGTGGAAAATCAAACAAAGTTGTAGATACCTTGAGTAGAAGAAGGAACTTGTTGACAGAGATGAGAGTTGAAGTATTAGGATTTGAGGAGCTGAAGAACATGTATGAAGAAGATCTTGATTTTGTAGAACATTGGAAAGCATGTATGGAACCTGTTGTGACTGATATGAGTAAGTGGTTAGATTATTTCATTCAGAAGGATATGTTGTTCAGAGGAAATAAGTTATACATACCTAGGAGTTCAATGAGAGACAATTTGATAAAAGAGAAGCATTGTGGTGGATTGGCAGGACATTTTGGAATTGATAAGATAGTGGCTTTGGTAAGTGAACATTACTTTTGGCCTTAGATACATAAGGATGTTAGGAAGTTTGTGTAGATTTGTAGGCTATGTCAAGATGCAAAAGGAAGTAGTCAGAATATTGGATTGTACAAATCTTTGATAGTATCGGAAAGACCTTGGGAAGACATAAGTATGGATTTCATAATGGGATTGCCGATGACACAGAGAGGACACAATTCAATATTTGTAGTGATGGAAAGATTTTCAAAGATGGCTCGTTTCATACCTTGTAAGAAGACAACTGATGCATTTCATGTGGCTGACCTATTTTTCTAGGAGATTGTGAGATTACATGGATTACTTAAGTGCATAATTTCAGATAGAGATACAAGATTTCTAGGATACTTTTGGAAGACACTTTGGAATAAGATGAAGACAGACTTGAAGTCTAGTTCAACATTTCATCCACATACTGATGGAAAGATAAAGGTAGTGAATAGGAGTTTGGAAAACTTGGTGAGATGTTTGGTTGGAGAAGAGATAGGAAATTGGAATTTGATTCTATCACAAGAAGAGTTTACATATAATAATTCAGTGAATAGGAGTACCAGAAGAACACCATTTCAAATTGTGACAGGACCTAACCCTAAAGAAGTAGCAGAGTTGAGAGACATCAGTATGGAAGAGAAGAGGAGTACAAAAGTAGAAGAATTTGTAGGACACATGGAGACCGTGCATAATCAGGTTAAGAAGCATTTGGAGGAGATGAACAATAGGTATAAAGAGCGAGCAGATGAGAAGAGGAGACATAGAATTTTTAGTGGGAGATGAAGTAATGGTATATTTGAAAAAAGAAAGATTTCTAGTGGGGACATATAACAAGTTGAAGATGAAGAAGTTTGGACCATGTAGGATACTTAGGAAATTTGATTCAGGAAATACATATGAAGTGGAGTTACCAAAGACATTAGGTATATCATCTATTTTCAACATTGCAGACCTACATCAGTATCAATAAGTAGAGTTTAGTGACAGCATTGTAGAAGACTTGAAGAAGTAGTTACCACCAAATGCACCGGAGAAGATTAAAGACATCTTGGATAGTAGAATTGGACACAGCACTAGAGGATGACAATACAAAGAATATCTTGTGAAGTGGAAAGGCAGACTAGAAGAAGACTCATCTTGGATTTCTCAGGCTGAGGTAGACCATCTAGGTTTTCCTCTAGCCCTAGCAAAGTGAGGGACTCACTTTTTCAACAACCCCATATGTTTGATGTAGGAGCATCCCTGGTTCAAGAGAAATCTTGCATCAACCAAAAACATTTACATTTTAATTTTTTTTATTTCATTTTCCAATTTAGTTTAGTTAGTTTAGTCAGTAGCAGTTTCAGTATTTTGGTCTGCAATCTACCGTAGTTTCAGTTTAGACATTGTGGAGCTAGACTTAGCATCTAGAAACATTCATGTGCATCATATCCAAAACTTAGATCATTTGAATTAGTTTCTAGAAAGATATCACTACCAGAAGAGCAATTGTTTTTCCAGAGCAAAGCATCCTAACAGTCTCAGACAATTAGCTAAAGGAGAAGACTTGCGGAGCTAAATTAAACATCATTCAATGTTGTTTGGGTCATGGCCGACCTTTCCTGAGATCCGCATGCTATTCCTTTCATTTAAAGAGGAGTTCTATATGATTAGGTCTTGTTATGTTAGAAAATGTCTCCCTAGGACTTTTTCCCTCCTATGTTTAGCTCTCGGGTCGTCTAGAAAGTATTTTTATCATCTTGCATATTCATGTTAACTCCCAATGACAAAACCCCTAAGTTTTATGGCAAATAGGACCTAGGGTGTGTTATTGTGAGAAGTCTTAAGTGAAATAGGGAGGGAGGACATGGGTGCCCGCAACCAGGTCCTACCCTATTTTAGGCTAGGACCTAAATTCAAGTGTCAGATATGTGACCGTTAATTAGGTCCTATGCCAACACCTTAAGTTTGAATTACAAAATTCTTAGCAAGAATGTGTTTAGTTGCATATATATGCATGTTCAGGGATTCATTTATAAACTAAAAGATGATTATGAACTTTTGGCACACTTGTGATTTTAGAGCATTCAAAGTATTCATTGTTGTAGAGCATACTTTTTTTGTTATTGTGTTTATTATGCAGATTTAGCTTCATCTTCTCATGATGTGAAGGATTTTCATCTATATGTGAGTTACACCTTCGAGGTGACATTTATTTGTGATTTCAATCATTTATCATTTGGTTTTTGCCTCGATCCCACATGGATACACACTCTCTATCTGACAACAATGTTCAGAAGATTGAATGTCTCTCTAGGGTTTGACCGAGGCAAGCCTCTAAACACCACAACCCCCAACCCCCAACCACTTTTTCTATGATTACAAGTTACAGGTTGCCGAAGTGGAAGAAGTGGAGTTGTAGGGAAGTAGAACAGAGTGTCAAAAGTGCAAAGGAAAGTAGAAAAATAGGACTTGGACTAGGGCACCTGTGTTGATTGTCAGGAACACTAAGAGGGGGGTGAATCGGTGTTCTAAAAATCTTTTCATGCACTTTAACTTTCAGTCATTTCCCAAATCTAATTAAACAAAAACATAATATGCATATGAACAGCAACCATGAAAACATGACACATGAACACCAAGATTTTTATGTGGAAAACCCAAGAATGGAAAAACCACGGAGAGGATTAGCTCTCATATATATTGCAATCTTTACAAAAATACTATTCAGGCTTGGTCACTCCACGGGCCTAAAACATGTTGGCTTACTACCATGAAGTACAACTAGGTCTAGTAGGCTCACTACCTCAACCCTAAACCTAGAAAGATTACAATAAGAGATGTTAAACCTTAAGGGCTGTTAAACCCTAATGAAGGATCACTACCAACTCACTGCCTTGATGATGGAATCTTGCTTTCAATCAGATTGTAGATGAAAAATGAATACTGCTTAAGCATCTGCCACTATGCCAGGGCGCAGTCATTTAGCAACTAAATTCTGAATCCCAAGGCTTCATCACTGCTGATTTTCTAACTCTGCCCTTCTATTCACATGCTTGTATCACCCCACACTTTTTCCACACACACAACTCAAATTCGTCACCTTTATATATCCGCATTATGATTTGATCCACTATTAGGTCAGCATCCAAGAAGTGAACCGTGTACATAGAAAGATGTACCTTGTTGGCTCAATCCAATACACTATGTATCATGTGGACCCAAAACTTTCCCCAAACATGTTCATATATGTCAGCTCTAATCATTCAAATACTTAAATAGATCTTTCACACACTATCATTTATCTGCATCATGATTTATCTCACCAGTTGGCCTGTTCCTCAAAAGCATGCTTAACAGTTTCATTTGCTAACTTACAACTTCTACTGTGGATCAAAAAACACTTCCAAAATCATATCAAGGACTCATTACACATTCCCAATATTACCCTCACAACTACAAGGCATGATATCATCTTGTGAAGAAATGTGGACCATTAGAACTCAGACTCTATCTTTGTCAAACTCTGTTAAACACTATGTCGATACTTAGCAGCTTGTAACTATCTTTCCGATGGACTTTAGATCTCCTAACTCTAGAATAAGACACTTCACATAAGTGTTTACAACACCTCAAAACCACATAATGAAATACTTGTTTGCAGAGGAATGCATACCACTACATTAGACCCTGTTCACTGTTCCTACTATACCTTTTCTTACCCAGACTTAGACATTTCTTCAGGGTGACTTCCAGAGGAAGTCAGGACATAATCATTGAAATGTAACACTATCAAACAACTAAGATCATCATACCTGAACCACATTATTTGGTCATCATCTACGAAGGGATACTATCCAACTTACTATCCTCTACTCAGAATGCTTTCCATACTTAGCCATTTTCTATCAACCAGACCTAGAATCCAACATGTTCTTCTAGAGATATTTCTTCCTTTCATGATGATAAGATCTCTGAGCCTTGTTTCCATCAATGACAACATATAAGTCAATGTCAGAGCAGTGTCTCTTGCCAACAATCTCCCCCTTTGGCATTGATGGCAACACTTAGTGAAAAATGCTTGACTACTCCCCCTTACTATATATACTTTATTTGTCTACTTCCCCTAATATGATTGTCCATTCGTCATTGATCTTCTTCTCCCCCTTTGACATCAATGGCAAAGGGTGGGATCCCGAACACAAAATTTTCAAAATTTAAAAAAAAAAATATTCTGTTGCATATTTACAAGTATAATCTTCATCTTAATTTATGATTGGAGGCAAAATGTCACTATAGATAGTCTTTATCAGAGCTATCTTCTCCATTCCATCTATTTCATGCACTTTCTAGGATATGGACGTGGCCATTCATTAGAAAAACCAGCTTCTTTGGTTGTACATTTGATGGCGTGTCAATTAGTGCACATGATTTCATGGCTTCATCTGCAACTTGTTTCCTTTCAGCACCAACTAAGACATCTGTAGTGTCTCTTGCTCTCTCAGATTTTTCTTCTCAACTTTGTTCTGGAGGATTTATGTCCATATTTTCTTGTTCTGTGTTTTGCTCTCCTTAACTATTCCCTATCTTCTACATCCTTAGCTTGATACTTGGGAGATAGATCCATTTCAGTTCTACCTATATTGCCTCTATGTTTACTTCTGTAGCACTACTCTTTGCACTGTAATAATTTTGTGATCTAGTCTAGGGACAAGAGAAAGGATCATACTCAGCCTCACCTACTTTGAGATTAAAGTTAGCAGGCTTGATCATTGAAGCATTCTTAAAATTTTTAGATTTATTTTTCTTATTCATCTCTGCAAGCATTATGGCATTTGTATCCTTGCTTTTTCTCTTAAGTGAAAGGACTTCTCAGTAGCCAAATTTAATGGCCTTGCAGAAGCCATCTTCTTCTCCTGCATCAACTACTTTATAGTTTCTGTAGAATAGACAAAATTATTTATTTCCTTCAGTGCATTTTTCTTCTCTTCCACATCAGCTCTACCTAAAATTCAGCCCTTGATGCACTCTACTTCCCATCCTCATTCCTTAAACTCTTTCTCAAGAGGTGGCGAATCAGACATCCTCTCCATCTGTCATCTAGCTACACTATCATTATTGCCTCAAACATAGTTCAAGTACTTGTGGATAATGCTACTCTCAAATTTGTAATGCTTTCCAGCATTGTTTGCGTCTACATTTCTGACCATGCAATGATGATAAATATGCTATCCTAACCTTGACATACCAATCCTAATTCACAAGATAGCCCACAATGTTCTTGTCAAATAATGGCTCCATGAACCTCTTAGAAAACTTTGATCTTCGAATTGTTATACTCTTAGTATCTTCAAGAGAAGCAATATCTGAATTTGTACCTTCTCCATCACTGTTATCTAGATCTCCACAATTGCTTGGACTCTGATCCCTATTACTAGAGGATGATAGACTAATACTAGAGCTAGCATGAGACTTTCATTTGTCAGGTGAAGAATCCTATCCTCTAGATGACCCAACAGTATTCCTTTGCTTTCTCTACACATTTGAATCCTGTGCCTTCTATCTCCTTCCAACTAATTCATTTTAAGGCATTTTCTTTCACTGTCCTAGTAGATTTTACAAAAGAGAGCATCCATGAAGATGGTGGCTCTACATCTTTTCCCTCTAATTCCTAGTCTCATTCTGTCAAGCTTTAGCCTTCTTTCATACCAAAAATTTATATCTTGTTTCTCTCTGCCAAAGTCATCTCCCTGTCTAGTTTAGACATCTTTCGAACCTGCTCCCTATCTTCATTATCTTTGTACAAATCACTCACAAATGATAATCCATCACTATCTGAATCATCTCGCTGGCCCACATCATCATTATCTTTTTCACCAGAATTAAATCTCTTCTTCAAAGGTATCCTTGACTCAGATGCCTTTCTATTTGTTGTTCCAACATTATCAGAATCATCCCTATTATAAGAATTGGAATCACTGCTATCATTTGAAAGGAATTAGATTTCTTCTTCTTTTGTTGGAGCTTGATTCCTATGCTTTCCATCATGGGTGTTAGTTCGACCAGCTGCCTCCAGTAGAAAATTCTCAAAATCTAGCATAGTCCTTGCTTGATTTACAACTGCTACAAATACAACCTTCCAAGAGCTTCTATATGTGTGTGTGACCAAATAGAATCATTTATCCTCAGTTAAAAGGAGAACCTCCACATTGTTGCACCAAATGTACAATGATTTAGAAAATTGGTTACTTTTTATCCTCCACGCGGCTTGACCTAGTCATCATTAAATGCTCATTCAAAAAGTTGTTAAGACCCTTCACTATAGAATATAGTTGATTAGGATTGCTCCACAATATGCTGCATTGACCCTTTTTCTTTCAATTTTTCTTCTAAGAGGTGTGTCACATTAGATTCATCATATATCTCTTTGTCAGATTCTGGCACTCAATTTCTGGCTGGGGGTTTTGAATTTTCAGCACTGCTCCCCGTGAGCCATAGCTCTCAATTTACTTCCCAGAGGAAGTATTTGCATTGGATGTTGGTGTGGTCGATCCTTGACTTCAATTGCCTCCTTTTTGATCCATACCTTGTCCATTTATTTCTTGGTTTCAACTAGATTAACTTTCTCTTTTCCCTTATTATTTCTCTGCCATGTTTTCCTTTCTTTAGAATATCGATTTCTCTTCCCATTTCTACTTCTACAAAACCTTGCAATGTCTAGATTTGTTGCAATTAAAGCATACCGCATTCTTTTGACCTTGATTCCTACATTGATTAGCCATATGTCCAAATCTATTGCATGCAAAACACTTTCCATTGAATGATTGACTATTCCTTGAATTTTGAAAATTAGTTCTTCCCAAACTTTTGCATTCATTTGATTTATGTCCCATTTTATAACATGCATTGCACCTAATAGGATTCTGACTTACTTTACTTCTGAATACAATAGCTATATGACTAGTTCTATTGTAAGTGAAGCATTTGCCTTTGAATGATTGTTCATTCCTCCCATTGTTGAAACTTTTCTTGATCTAATTTTTACATTCATTTGCTCTGTGACCAATTTTCTTACAATTGAAACACTGACCAGAGAATGATGCAATTTTTGATTTATTCTGCTCCTACACTGAGTAGCCTTATGACCAAACTTATTACATGAATCACAATAACCATGAAAAGATGGGTACCTTTAAGCATTTGGTTGTCTAATCGGAGGTCTTCTAGCTCTTCTTCTTTGATTTTTGAACTGGTATCCTTCGTTTTGCCTTGACTCAGTGTGTTTTTGACAAGATTTTGAACTTTTTCCTTTCTCAAATCCCAGACCTTGTTTGTCATCAAGATGCTTTTAACAGATCAACAATTCTTCTAGTTTTGTAGAGCTTATCTTAAACTTCTCTTCAAAACTCTTGGCCTTTTGCAGGTTTTTTTTTAGATTTGCAATTTCTTTCTCAAGTTTTGCACAATCTTCTGATCTATTTTTCACAATTAAATTCAGATCATCCTCTTCTCTTGATCTTTCGATAACTTCTACTTCTAAATCATTCAAGGCTTCATTTACTAATAACAATTGATCACTTACTTCTATGTATTTATCTTTGAATTTCTTGACTTGCTCTTTTAGTTTTAAGATACATTCATTGGCTTGTTGCAAATTTTCTTTCAAATCCCTGACTTCTACTTCAGATTTTTCAAGATCCATAAGAGTTGCTTCTAGTTGGTTGTATCTTTCATAATTTCCATACCTGCTTGCTACCATGGTCATACTATCCCAGATCTTCCTTAAGCTGTTAAACTTTTTCCAAGGAACCTTGCTCTAATACCAATTGTTGATTGTTAGGAACACTAAGAAGGGGGGTGAATCAGTGTTCCAAAAATCTTTTCATGCACTTTAACTTTCAGCCATTTCCTAAATCTAATTTAACAAAAACATAATATGCATATGAACAACAACCATGAAAACATGACACATGAACACCAAGATTTTTACGGAAAACCCAAGAAGGGAAAAACCACAGAGAGGATTAGCTCTCATATATATATATTGTAATCTTTACAATAATAATGTTTAGGCTTGGTCACTCCATAGGCCTGAAACATGCTAGCTTACTGCCATGAAGTACAACTAGGTCTAGCAGGCTCACTGCCTCAACCCTAAAACTAGCAAAATTACAATGAGAGATGTTAAACCCTGAGGGATGTTAAACCCTAATGAAGGCTCACTACCGTGATGATGAAAGCTTGCTTTCAATCATATTGCACATGAAAACTAAATACTGCTTAAGCATCTGCCACTATGCCAGGGTGCAGTCATTTAGCAACTGAATTCTGAATCCCAAGTCTTCATCATTGCTGATCTTCTAACTTTTCCCTTCTATTCACATGCTCGCATCACCCCACACTCTTTCCACACACACACAACTCAAATTCATCATCTTTATATATCTACATTGTGATTTTATCCACTATCAGGTCGACATCCAAGAAGTGAAATGTGTACATAGAAAGATGTACCTTGTTGTCTCAATCTAATGCAATTTGTATCATGCAGACCCAAAAATTTCCCCAAACGTGTTCATATATGTTGGCTCTAATCAATCAAATTCTTAAATAGATCTTTCACACATTATCATTTCTTTGCATCATGATTTATCTCACTAGTCAACCTCATCCTCAAGAGCATGCTTAACAGGGTCATCTGCTAACTTACAACTTCTACTGCAAATCATAGAACACTTCCAAAATCATATCAAGGACTCTTTACATATTCCCAATCTTACCCTCAGAACCACAAGGCATGATATTGTCTTGTGGAGAAATGCGGACCACTAGAACCCAGACTCTATCTCTATCAAACTTTGTTAAACACTATGTCGATACTTAGTAGCTTGAAACTATCTTTCCGATGGACTTCAGATCTCCTAACTCTAGAATAAGACACTTCACATAAGTGTTTACAACACCTCAAAAATACATAATGAAATACTTGTCTGTGGAGGAAAGTGAACCACTGCATTAGACCTTGTTCACTGTTCCTACTATAACTTTGCTTACTTGGACTTAGACATTTCTTTAGGGTGACTTCCGAAGGAAGTCAGGACTTAATCATTGAAGTGTAACACTATCAAACAACTAAGATCATCATACCTAAACCGCTTTATTGGATCATCATCTGCAGAGGGATACTATCCAACTTACTGTCCTCTACTCAGAATGCTTTCCATACTTAACCATTTTTATCAACTGCACCTAGAATCCAACATGTTCTTCTGGAGATATTTCTTCCTTTCATGATGATAAGATCTCCAAGCCTTGTTTCCATCAATGACAACATATAAGTCAATGTCGCAGCGGTGTCTCTTGCCAACAACCTGCTCATCAGTTGTCTAGATCCCAAAACATAGAAATCCCTAGAATAGTAGAATTAAGTTGCAGACAATCTTCAGAGATCTTGATAGAAACTTGTACATTAGACTCCAGTGCTCACTCATTAGTCCTCGACTTTTCTAGATATAGAATCTCAAAATCTAGTATGTATCTAATTATCATTTAATTTCTCTGTGTGCGAGCATTTGTTGAGATTCATCCTTATGTTTACTATTTTATGAAATTAGGATTTTAAGCATAATGAAACTTTAATTAATCAATTAGCTAGAAAATTACAAGTTTCCTCTTCATTCTAAGGGACACTAAATCTGTAGCAGAGCCCTCTTGCAAGAGATTGTGGCTTCACTTGATTTATGTCCTTGAATGTAATGAGTGAAAGGAGGATATAACCTTGAAATTGAAACCCCTCTTTTTACCTCTAAATTTTTTGGTGAACCCATGTTTATAATGAATTTTGCACCTTGCTGAGTGTTGTACTTCAAATTTACATTCATTTCATTCATCATATTCTTATTGCATTTGAAAAATTACAAAAAATGAAAAAATTTGGTATTTTTATCTTGCATTTTCAAATAATTTGAATTAATTTGCATTTAGTTTCATTTAATTACTTTTATTTTCATCAGATTTGATTTAAATTATAGAAATTCATCATTTATTATTCATTTGTATTGCATTTTCATGCTTAAATTGTTAAAAATTGCTTGAAATTGTGCATTTTTCATAAAAACCTAGCTTTGCATTACCTAGAGTTTGTAGTTAAAATCTTATTTCAGATTTTACTACTATTTTTAACACTCATTTAGGGATGATTTCTAACTATAGTGTTTCATCATAGTGTCTTTTTTGCAAAATTTCATGTCTAGGGTTTGAAAACATTGCATTTTCACTAAATTTGGCCTTATCGTCTCTCTAGAATTGCACTATAGGCATGTTGTGAAGGATATTATTGCATTATTGGATTGATATTGAGCATATTATTTGCTTCCCCTCTTGAATTTATTCACAACACCTCTTCTTTTAGTGATTTGCATTGAAAAAGGTGAAAAATCAAGCATTTTTAGGTCATAAACTTACACAATTTTGCACTTGTTCCTTGCATAAGTTTTGAAAATCTTTTAAAATCTAATTTTACATTGACTTAAAAATCATATACATATGGCTTCTAATTGCAACAATATCACTAGATTCCCTCCTAGGCCTTATATGAAAAGAAAGGTCCCTGAACGTGAAATTGTGTTTACACCCCATGATAGAACAATTGGAGAAACTAAAGGACCTCTTTATATCACTATGAAGATAATGGAAAATCCATAGATGGGACACCTATAGATCCTAATTGCATGACTAATGTGGAAACAAAGGAATTCCTTTACTCACATGGCTTGGTACAAGATTTCTATGATCGTTCTGACATGATGATTAAGACACATAAGGGAACCTTTATAAACACTTTTGGGAAGATATCTTGATTGGTCATGGTATTTGATAAATCTATAGAACAACTATTTGATGTTGTCCCTCTATCTAACCTTTTTTGCATAAAACTAGGACACCCATGTGGTTAAAAGCTATGAAAGTTGTCCTTTCAACAATTCATGATTGCATAAAATTCCCTTTGAATGGACAAGTGCATACTATTCCTCGCAATAGATATAAAACCTTAGTTACAAAACAACACTTCAACCTTGATTAATTTTGGTCATGCTCTGATGAGGAACCAGATCAATGAACAAATTTTAACTTCTTGAGATATAGAAAATATAAAGCAAAACTATTACATCGAGTTGCTAGTTCTCCTATGTAAGAAATAGTAATAGATGAACAACCCGTGATTAGAAGAGATTTCTAGAGAAAAAGGAAAATGACCCTATGTTGAGGTTCCTCCCTTGCCATCCTTACAAGGATTAGGAGTGAGTCATCGAGAACAAAACAATTCATCAAGACAAATGAGATTTGAAAATGGTACTTCCTCCACTAACATGCAAAAACCTATTGAAAAATATGACAATACTTTTGAAGATATAAGCAACAAGACAAGAAGAAATAGACAAGCAAGAGAAAGAAGGAGAATAATACAAGTTTTTTCCCAAAGAAATGCACATCAACAAGAAAACATCCCACATAATGTTGAATAAAACCAGTCGAGAAGAGCTTAAGAATGAACAACTTGAACACAAGAATAAAAGTTGGTCTATGGTAACTTATGTTCCACTTTCTTCTAACATTCAGGAGTGGGAAGATGATGATTTATTTGTTGACAACTGTTAGCTTAGTTGTGCCTATAGGTAAGTATTTCTAACCCTTTACCTCTATGTTGTGTTTCCCTCGTGATGTGTTGTGTTGTTTAGGCCTCCTTGGATGACCCTTAATAATCTTGTAAGGTCAAGGATACTAGGAGACGACCTCTGTTGTGACCCTTCTTATATTTGTATCATCATTCCTCTATATTGTCTCTCCTCTATTTTCACTGTTGTGTGTTATGTCCTAGGGGCATAACGTTGCAGTTGGTGACCTGGGGGCACCTTCCTACATGACAACCATATGAAACTTGTTTCTCCTCTCTTGATTTATTGTTTACCTTCCTCTAGTGGTTCTATCTAGCTAGTGGATGACAAAAAAGAAATAATACTAATAAGGACCATGTGTCCCTTCAGCGAGTAAGCAAAAATGGACCTAGTCCATACATGCTAATGGGGTTGATATATATTATCTGACTCTTGGCTAGTAGAATCACTTCATGTGATATTTTGATGTTGTTTTATCGTACTAACAAACCATAACAATACATGTGCTCTTTGCACTTTGTTTACCTTTGAATCTCACCTTGGTTACACTCAGTTTTGAGACTTTTGCAGTATAGCCCCATAGTTATACTCGGATCCTAGACCCATAGTATAACCTCGGCTCTTTATGTGAATGATTACATGCATTATTGTTTATCATGATTATGTGGTTTCTAACACCTTTTCTTGCAGGAAATTGTGTGTCTGTGGGAACATTTGGCGATTGTAAAGTACATGTTACCTTTGAGGGCATGGGCTTTCTAAGAGCTCATGTTCCTTGGTGTGTTTTCTTCCTACCTTAACGTTCTTGATATCGATACATGACATCAACCACCTTAAAGTGGGGGCATATATAAGATAAGTTGTTTGATGATTTTGATATTGGTAAATCATGTTTGTAAGCCCTCTGTGGAGGTTGGATGTTGTATCTCTGTGCAAGTGCACATCTTTATTTTATATTGCAATCATTGAGCCCTTTGCGGAGGTAGGATATTGTGCATATCCTTTTATTTTAAGCCCTCTGTGGAGGTGGAGATGGTGTATCTCTTGAGCTAGTGCACATCCTTTTTATTCTAAAAGTCATTCGAGTAGGTGGGGTTGGTGTATCCTCCCCTAACCATGTCTTTGGTGGTTGTTGTGGCGAAGCTCAACCATCAGGTGTGCTTGTAATGTGCCTGAGATGGTGGTGAACCTAGCAATAGGCTTCTTCCATCGCTTGTTTTCCATGTTTTCTCTGTATTTTCCATGTGTGTGACTCTTGTATGGCATGTGTGTTCTCAAGTATGCTCCAAAGACAATGGCGAAATGCCCCTCCTATACTTTGGGAGTTGTATGGTGTGTTTGTTATCAAGTGTACTCCAAAGAGTGTAGGGAAATGCCCCTCCTACACTCAAAGATTTGTATTACGTGTTTGTTGCCCCATATGTAGTCCAAAGAGCGTGGCGAAAGCCCCTCCTACATTTTGGGTGGTGTGTTGCATTTTTACTTTCCATGTACTTGCATTTGCATTCATATATGAAAATGAAAAATAAATAATCACTAAATTCATTGTATTCACTAAGTTTTACGTGTCTTCAATGTTGTCTTCTCCGTGTTTTGCATGTCTGTTATTGTCTTCTCTATTTTTTGCGTGTCTATTACTATCTTCATTGTGTTTGGCATGTTTGTGGCATGTCTTCTCTAATGTCTACCTAAGACTGGGGGCAAGAAATGGTTCTCAATATGTGTGTATGCATTATCTCTAAGTGTCTGGCGTGTTTGCTATGTTTGTTGACCATACTTTAATGCATGTATGGGCCTTGTGTTCATGCATACATTAAAGTGGGGGCTAAATGTTATGTTAGAAAATGACTCTCTAGGACTTTTTCCCTCCTATGTTTAGCTCTCGGGTCCTTTAGAAAGCATTTTTATCATCTTGCATATCCATGTTGACTCCTGATGAGAAAACTGCTAAGTTTAATGGCAAATAGGACCTAGGGGGTGCTATTGTGACAAGTCTTGACTGAAATAGGGAGGGAGGACTTAGGTGCCCGTGCCCTAGTCCTACCCTATTTTAGGCCAACACCTAAATTCAAGTGTCAGTTATGTGACCATTAATTAGGTCCTATGTTGACACCTTAAGTTTGAATTACGAAATTCTTAGCGGGAATGCCTTTAGTTGCATATATAAGCATGTTTAGGGATTCATTTGTAAACTAGAAGATGATTATAAACTTTTAGCACATTTGTGATTTTAGAGTATTCAAAGTATTCATTGTTGCAAAGTAGACATGTTTTGTTATTGTGTTTGTTATGCAGATTTAGCTTCATCTTCTCATGATGTGAAGGATTTTCATCTATATGCAAGCTACACCTTCAAGGTGACATTTATTTGTGATTTCAATTATTTATCATTTAATTTTTGCCTCTATTGCATAGGGATACACACTCTCTATTTGACAACGATGTTTGGAAGACTTGAATGTCTCTTTGAGGCTTGACCCAGGCAAACCTCTAAACACCACAACCCCCAACACCTTTTCTATGATTGCAGGTTACAAGTTGCCGAAGTGGAAGAAGTGGAGTTGCAGGGAAGTAAAATAGAGTTTTGGAAGTGTAGAGGAAAGTGAAAAAACTGGACTTGGACTAGGGCACCTACTCATTAGTCCTCTAGATCCTGAAACACAAAAATCCTTGGAACAATAGAATTAAGTTACAGATAATCTTCAGAGATTTTGATAGAAACTGGTACATTGGACTTCAGTGCCCGCTCATTAGTCCCTGACTTTTCTGAATATGGAATCTCAAAATCTGCTATGTATCTAATTATCATTTAATTTCTCTGTGTGTGAGCATTTGTCGAGATTCATTTGTTTGTTAATAATTTTACGAAATTAGGGTTTTAAGCATAATCATACTTTAATTAATCAATTAGTTAGCAAATTCCAAGTTTCCTCTTTGTTCTAAGGGACACTAAAATTTTAGCAGAGCCCTCTTGCAAGAGATTGTGGCTTCACTCGATTTATGTCCTTAAATGTAAGGAATGAAAGGAGAATTGAACCTTGAAATTGAAATCCCTCTTTTTACCTCTAAGCAGGTCCAACCTATCTATGTACACATGTTACATCTCTTTCATCAGACTTTGTAATCATCCTTGGCTGACGCGGAGGAATCTTGTGTTTTGGAGATGATATATAATCATGTAATAGATGCCTAGGAAAGCAATGAATCACATAGAGATAGATAGATAGTTTGAATTCTTAGAAAGGTGCTTCAAAGCTACATCTTGCGCATATTTTGTAACTAAGGATTCTGGTCTATAAGCCCTAATTGTAATCTCACATATTGTCAGCCTATTTGTATTTTTAATCTTTGATATACTGATTGACTGAATATGCATTTACATTCTATCTTTGAGTTGTTTCCGTTGTGTTTACTCTTGTTGCACGGCCTGGACTGTTCACTTTATGGACCCTCCTAATCGTGATTGCACCAAGTTATGAATCATAGTTGACTCAACTAATAAGGTATCATTAGTTTAAGCATGATCATGTCTCAATTTTCCCACAAGATGGACAATGTAGTACAATCATATTGATGTCATCATTCTCCTCAATTACTTCCCACTTGTTTATTCATATTTCTTGTGGACTCAATGCGCATATCAAACATATCATGAATTAATAGTTGAAGAAATAGCATATTAAGCTACATAGCATAAGCACTCATTCAAGACATCAAATTTGTAGCGATCTACAATCATGCATGGAAATCATCTCAATGAAGCATATCAAAACAACCTCATAATAAAAATGGTTCTAAAATCATATAATAGTTAGGTGTTATCCAAAAACATGATTAATCATCATATCAATTATGACAATTAATAATGACCTAACATTATCATTCAATATCTACGATCTTCTCATATATAGGAAACAATGAACCTAAAAGGTATTTGAATTACAACATGAAGAGCTTGAGGCTTCAACACAAGAATCAGACATTCATCTTCAACAATCAAATGATTACATTTAATGTGTTTATAAAGCCATTTAACTTACAAACTACCCAAACCACTAACTACCAACTAACACATAACTAATTATAACTAACTAAAAACTAACATCTAATAAATTAACATTAACATGTTAATTTATTATCTATTACATTATTTTATGTAATGCACTAATAATTCCTAGAACCTCCCTTTTGTAGTATCGACAATTAGCCTATCTCATATTTGGCCCCTTCAATGAAAATTTTTCTTTCGATATTGGTTTCTATCAATAATGCATCCAATTACAATGTGCAAATACAAAAGCTATTACACTCTTATGGCTCCAAAATCCTTATTTCTCCATTTACATAATGCTGAAAAATAATACAATATCACCTTATTTGTCATCTTTGAAAAATATAAAATAAACAAAGATAAATTAAATTGGCAATGAGTATTCACAACCATTCCAATGCCTCTACCTTCTGCATCAAACTACACTTTAAATTTTAATAGTATTCTCAAATGATTTCCAAGTTTTCTTCTCCTCTTCATAAAATTTCCAGAACATCTTAAATTTCTGAATTCATTATAAAATGAGAAAGATATCATAGATTTAGTGAGATTGTGTTAAACTATCATTTTAAAATCAGATCAATGTACCAACAACGAAATGGAACTTAATGATAACATGATTCTTCTTTCACATAGCCTAACTATTCATCAAGGAGAAGCATGATAAATCCATACCAATATTGAAACAAATAAAACCTCATAACAAAAAGATGAAAAACTTCTTCTTAACTGCCTCAAATTACTTTAACCACCTACACTTTTTTGCAACACCTTAGATTTCTACAACTTTGAATGTATATTTTTTTTTTAATTTAACTTTTCTTGATATGAAGATGAAGATGTTATGTGGGTTGGTAGCTAAAAGAGAGTGGCCATGCTCCAGCTATCCTCTAAGAGACTTTTAAAGCTTAGTGGTACTTACCAGTAGCTCTCCACCTATAGTCAAGAAGAAATAGTGTACAATGGCCTATAGTTCTTTCCCACTAGAGGATCCATCTATCCTACTGAGGTTTAGGTTAGACATTCCACATGGCTAAGTGGTCGTCAATGTAGTCATGCTATTTGAAGTGAGAGACAATTAGCGTGTAGGGGAGCTCTTTGAGGAAGGATGCAAAATCGGTGAAGGAAAACATGGTTAAAATGGGAAGACGATTAGAGAGAGTGACAAAGAGGTCAATATGAACAAGATGCCTAGAGGGAGAGGGAAGAATCTAATAGTTAGGAAGGATATAGGAATTGTCTAGATGACTCATCTTCATCCAAAACCCTTCATGGCACTTGCGCCACATAAACTAATAAGGCATTTAAAGGTCAACTTTGGTCAAGTGGGGGACTATAAATACCCAAAGAGTTTTATGCGAAGGTCTAGGCATCAAATTATAATTATGTTAGGCTATCCCAACTAGTGTTAGTGGGATGTTTCACCGTGTTGAAATCAACCCCACCCACTCTGAATTAAGGTGGTGTAAACACAACCGTTTCCAAAGCAAAGTTCTCTGGAAAAGGGAATTGGGGGCATAAATAGAACAGAACCCAAATAAAGTGCTCTAAATGAGAGTGGTAACCCAAATGCAACAGCTGTTAGAATGAGACGTAGATGGCATAATATATTTCGTAAGCCAAACAGGAATGCCCAAAACGGCCCTACCACCTCCATGAGAATGATTGGTGTGAAAGAAGAGAGCCACCTGCCAAATTAAAACGAGAGTGGCATCCAAGCGAACCGCACTGATCTAGAATACTCACTAAAAATAAAGTAAAACCAACAAAAGGTGAAAGTGCAATATGTCCTAAGAATGTCAACTTACATTGCGTGAGCGGGCCACCTTTATCCCTCACATACAACAAACTTTTTATTTTCGAAGAGTTTCTTTACAGGTGTTGATTGCGACTTCCCATCTGCTTATTTCAAATGTTTTGTTTTGAAAGATTAGAGCTCAAATACATCTTTCCAGACTACCTTACCTAACATTAAAAATAAGTAATTGGTAGCTCTGGTACGTAAGAAATAATTTTTTTCCAGAATAAAAAACCAAACAGAAAAAAACAAAAAATGTATCGGTTTGTGTCCCCACTTGATGTGACAAACAATTCATGCGCAGGAAGGAAGAATGCCGCTTATTTTCAGTTTTCATAACTAAAACATTATGTACTGTAGAAAAGACACTAGTGGACCACGGGTTCTTGTAAAGCTATTTTGGAAGGACGTTGGAGCTATATTCCTGGCCAGCCAATGAGTCAGATAGACATTAATGAGATGTTAACAGCACACTTGTAGACCATAAAAGAAAAGTCGGGTATATGTGCATATGCATTTGGTTTAACAAGTGTCAGTAGTAGTTAGTACATGCCTTTTATTTGTGTTTATATGTGTATCGTAGTAAGAGTGACAGATATAAATGTATTTGAATGAGACATTATAATAGAGTATAGTTTACAAACATTAAACAATGATTTGTATTAAAACATCATGGTGTGAAATGTCATGTATTTGTGCTTCTAATCTAGAAATATTAAAAAACAAAATTCAAGTAGATGAGAAGCAATTCTTTTTGGATGTGAGATAAATATTTTGAAGTGCCTTGTTTCTTAACATATGAACTTAAGCATTGATGTTGGCCAACATGCATGGTGCATGGTATTTTTCTTCAGTTGTAGTTGTTCCTATTGAGGAAGGAACTTTTGGATTACCTAATCCAACAAACCTGATTCTATATTAATAGCATTGTTGTTGTTGTGAAAACAAGATTGAACAATTGAGATGGAGGAGGTTTGTGAACATAAAAATGACCATTCAAGATTATGACTACAACTAGTCGATGGATCTTTTTTCGGAATGCCTGTTAATGGTAATGTTCAGTCCACTGTTGGTAGTACCTCTAGGAAGAGAGACAAATAGTTGGAAATTGTTTGAAGAACCTCCAAGAAATTGATGGTTGTTCTTTATCATTGTTGTTGAAGAGTGCATAGATTTGTTTATGAGTAGTTCACCAAAGTTGTACATTTTAGCATCTAGTGCAGAATGTTCAATGTTGGTATTCTTGCATTTATAATCAAAGCAAGCATCTTGCAGAATATTGACAGGGTTAGTATAATTTATATTGAATTTGGAGCGAGAAATGGAAGTAGGGAACAAAAGAATGAATTGATTAGAAATGAACTTACCTGGATTTGAAGTCATTCGAATCAAATTTGTAATTGCTTCGATGCCTCTCATCGAAATGGCTACAATATCATAGCATTTGCAACCTCTTCTGATGTATCAAATGTTCTAAGCCAATGACATTGCTTGGATTTTGGGTCCAATATTTCTACATCGTAACGACCCCATGGGTGTTTTCTAACACCTCTATATTTAGGTACATTGATGGAATGTTTGGGTTGGTTAGAAATGTGCTTGCATGCCTCTAAATTTGTGTATGAGAAATTGGTTGTGGCGTTAATGTCTATGATGGATATAGCCACCTTATCATCAGCATAGGAAGCATCTTTTGTTGTATCAAAGGTACCTAGCCATTTACGTTGATTATAAATGTAGCTATAGATTTCTACTCCATAACGACCATTTGCACGTTTTCTAACACATATTTTCTTGCTTTCTTGAATTTTTGAAGTTTGTACGACTAATAGTGCAATCTATAGTAGCTTGATTATTTCTCCCATCATCTTGATAGTTTGGTTTCTCTAGCAATTTCTTTGTCATCTTACAACCCAATTTTTTTTGTTGTTGTTAGTTGTAATAAATCTATGCAACCACTATTGCATATGCAATCGATTCATTATTTTGATATCCTGCAAAAGATACACAACAACAAATAAACCTTCTTAGTACTTTAGCAAAAGGCGCAGAGATCTGAAAATATTTTTATCATATAATAAGAAATTTTTACAAGTTGGAAGAAAGAATAGAGTGGAGGAAATATATATTCTACCCATTTAAAAAATAATGTGTATCATGACACATAATAGAAGAAAACTCAAATTACATGTATATTGTGAATAACAAAAAATAAACAAGGGAACTATATAGTAATTGTAGAAAAAATTTACTGGAATGTTTGTCAAGAAGATTATAATATTTGACAAAAGCTACTTTGTAGGGGAAACATCATCATTAACATGAGTATTAGGAACCAAAAATGTAGGTTGGTTGGCATCCTCCATCAATTGCATGTGGTTGAATTGATGCATTGTTTGTAGGCTTCGATGAATGTGGAACATGATTGAGAAAAATAAAGAGGATATTGTAAGTGTCATCAATTTTATGAACAAGTTCAGGGCCAAGCTCATGATAGTGGGAATGAAGGGAATTTTTCACTGTGATTGAATGGTCATTCTGGAGGCCATGTTTTATGGCATTAAAGATACAAATAACAACATAATTTTTCTTAATATCCCTATGGGTGAATAACCCTCCAACCAAGGTTATCCCATTGAATAAGTTGTAATTAATCAGAGCCATATTTAGGCTTTCTTCATATATTAGGTAATCTTGTATGTAATCAAAAGAAAGCTTTCTTAAGAGAGAAGATTCTTGCAAGAGGTCCATGGCATTGGATAAAAAGAGCGTAACTACTTCAGAGAAGTACATTAGCCTCGGGGAGTCTTGAAATTTTTTGCAGCCAGTCAATACTTGAACAACATCTTCCATAGCTTCGCAATCTATTTTAAACACTTTTCCCAATAGCACTAAATGAAATTTGCCATGCTGTGGGTATTCCCATTTCTTAATAGGTAAATAGAGTCATTTATTTTTCTATGTACATACTTCATGTGTTGAAGAGATATGAACTTAGTTATTTGATTATGCCAAACTAAAAAGTTCTTTCAATTCTTCTTTGACTTCTAGAATGATCTCCTGTAAATCTTAAAAACAATGCAAGAACTAAAGGAGGAGAGATGATATGCAATGCATAGTTAATTAAATGTCAAGCAATAGGACAAGATGAGTAAGATGCCAATGGCAAATATGATAAAATGACTAGAATTATCAATGAAATAGATAGATACAAGAAATATGAGTAGGCCAATTTTTAGAGTGACAAAGCTCCATTTAGTTTCATTGAAAAGAGGTTCAACTATCATATCATTTGTTGTAAAGGTCAATTACAAATACATAAGTATGATGAGGAATAGAAAGAGCAAAATAAGTATGAAGATACTGCAATGAACATAAAAACAACCACATATACTCACCTCTTTTAGTGTAATATTTTCATACAACCACATTTCCCTTTGAGGTTGACATTTTTGGGAAGTAGATTGAGACAATTTCCCAACAAGTACCTACAAGATGGACTTGAGATTGTGGAATAGCTAAATTTTAAACTTTGAAAATCACAATTTTTTTTTTTACTTTGCATTTGTTTTGTTTAAATCAACCTATTTGAAGCAAAAAACTTAGAAGACATCATATGTTTCTAATATAATAGTGAAATTTGTCATAGAGGCACTCATTTTGGAGGTATAAGGGGTATTTAAGGTTATATGTTGATCAAAACTATGATTACTAAAACTATAATGCTATTTAAGAAAATTATATGTGGAAAATTATTTCAAAGGGTTTTTAGAAACTTATAAAAAAATGAAATCAGGAAATGTACTACATACCCACACCAAATGAGACCTTTGAAACGGTCTAATATTCCATTATGCATAAAGAAAAGGGGATTTTTTTGTCAGATATTATAGTTGGAAATGCTTTCAAAGGACTATTTCTATCTATGTTGGGATAGTCCTCGCAACCTGTTAATCTTACCTAGAAATAACCTCAATGTAAAACTTTTGGTTGTCCTTAAAGGTACTCTGTTAGGCCCTACTTTGTTCATTGAGGTACATCCTATAGACAAAAGCCCCATAGTAGCTTCATAATGACTCGACGAGGAACGTAATATAGAAAGTAAGCAACATTCTCTTCATTTTCACAATATGCTTGCTATCAGTTTAGATTAGTAATAGTTCATTGTAATTATTGTCTATAAAACTCACAAGTTTGTTTTTAATTATTGTGCCTTTTACTTTAATCACAATTTACTTTCTAAAATGAAACTCAAAGCTTCTATTTCAAATTATGGTCTTTATTTGTTTGGTGAGTAATAGTTTGGCATGATTAGTTTACTTGAAATTCAAAAAATTTCTAAACAATTGTTGCCCTCTTCACTTCTACTATTTAGGTGGCTCATCCTAAAACTCTTGGTGTCAAGTGCAATAATTGCGAGATATGGAGAAAATGGGAGATTAATGTTTTCATTAGAACATTTGATGCTTTCTATTTAGCCAAAATTGGCCTAGGAGACTAATGTTAGGGTCTAGCTTTCATTAATAGCAGAGATTAAATCTTTCTTTTATCATGTTAGTACAGTTCTACCACTAGTGGATTATGGCTCAAGTTTTATCTTTTCACTTTTTGAAGGGGTGAGAGAATTTAACTATAATGAGTCTTATTTATTCTACGAGAATATTTCTCTAAAATTTGCAATAGTTTTAACTGCATCTACATGTATTGCTTTAACATGTATCATTTTAATTCAAGTCTAAATTGACCAAGAAACTACATCCACTTTTCTTTGGCTCAAGGATCGATTAATGGATACTAGCTCTTCTTCATGTTAGTGGCTCCACCCTACCCTTAGATCCTGCCATTATCTCTTTGCCTTACCACTAGATTATGACCCAACTTTTATCATTGAATTTTTTTTAAGAGGTCAGAGTGGGAAAAAGGGATACTTTTTTTTTTCAAAATTAGGCATAGAAGAAAATTCTTTAAGGAAACAAGGACATTTGAACCTGATCCTTTGACCTTATGGAATTGACTATGTGAATAATTTTGTACTCTTATGGAATGTAACTTGATTTTTGTGGTTTCGTAGAATGATATGGTTTCATGGACAAGATTTAATTTAATTTCATTTCATTTTCCAATGGGTTTAATATTTTTGTTAGATTATTCTTTAGATTCTTGTGGTGTCTGAACTCTATATTGTCATGTTAATACACATATCAAATCCTCTAGTACATACACTAAAGCAATGATACCTCTCTTTTATAATGTGGAACCATCTCATGTTAGATATCTTAAGTATCAAGGTCCATACACTAAGGATTTCAATAAACATCAGACACAACATAGGCATAGCCCAAAGGAGGTCCATGGTTAGAGGGATGTGTTGTACGAAGTCTCTTGTTTATCTGGATGGTCTCTCAAGGAAAGATCCTTCGAGTGTTGTTGTCTTTTATGTGTGTGTGTTGTGTTTTTAAATCATAGACATGCAAGAAAAATAAAGTTAGTGTATCAATGTTTGGAATATGACAGGTTCAAAGGGAAGCTTATAAAGCATGTGGTAAAGGATGTTCTCCAAGCATTAGATATTGGAGTGTTAGATGTGGCCAAATGCCATGTGGGACTTATACCTCGCTGCAAGGAGGTTGTAATGAAACAACTTGCACAATAGAAGAATAAAATAGGAAATATGCTGCAAAAACTTGATAATAGCTAAAAATAACAAGCCACTTCGAGGGGGCAAACCTCCAAATATCTCCAATGATAACACAATTCACAATCTGATGATTACAAACTTACCACTAGCTCCTATATATACCTCATTATGCTCTGGCTACCACCCAGGGTAACTTACTTGAATATAACCCCTAGGCCAACATAATAATCTATAATTGACTATAATAAAAATTATATATCATAATTAAGAGTTAAGGTAGCCACAAGCTGACTACTCATAACCCTATGCACACTATAGGATTAAGGGCGTACCACACCCCCTCTTCAAAGAAGCATTGTCCTCAACATTGATCAAGTGTGGATGATTTTGAATAAAATCTTCATCATTCCCTGTGGTGTCTTCATTTGGTTAGTTCTTCTATTAGATGAGGTAAATCGTTTGAGGTCCCATAATGATTCTTCCTTCTTCATTGAGCTTCAGTAACACTATCTTAGATGAAACTTTGAGTCTATTAGCATTCTCCAAGATAGAGATATGGTAGAAAGGTTGTATCCCTTTTGACTTAGGTAACCTAAATTTGAATTCTATGTTGTCCATTGTTTTTGAACCTTTATGACTCCCATACAAATCATCTTCCCCCATGTGATCCGAAATTGTAACTACTTTCCTAAAGGATGAAGCAAAAATATTTGGATGTTGCACTTCCATTGACAATAATTGAGCCACACCTTCAATCACATCTTTGTTTAGTGACATTTGGTGTGCACTTACCAGTTGTGGACTCTTTGCATGAAAACCCCTTAGCTCATATTTTTTATCCCCTGAGTAGAAGCGCATGAATAGTTCCTGGAAAATTCATCTCAATTGTGCCCAAGGTAGTAAGTGTTGAACACATAAAAGTATTGAAGGGGGTGAATCAGTACTCATTCAAATTCTTTTCTTCCAACAATATTCAACCTAATATAAGCATTTAAAACATGAAAAGCACAAGTACACAGAAGCACACATCCATAACACCAGATTTACATGGAAAACCCTAGAAGGGAAAACCACGGTGAGCAAGCTGCTTGGATCTACTATTGAAATCCAGTCTCACAAATAAAACATGATTACAATATTATTTATGGGCTAAAACTAAAAGGAAGTTGTAACTCCTTGAACAGTTACAACACTTACAATCTTTATAAAACTATTCTTTAATCTGTAACAAAACTTATCTGACTAATATTCTTCTCACAAAAATGAATGTTGATCACTTCAGCCTCTACAAAAATATCTCACCTCTGTACACCTACAATATCAACCACTACCACAATAAAACAAATTCAGAAACTCTTCTCCATCATTATATTACCAACAATTACCTCTGTAGCAATATGACATTACATAAATTGGTCTTCTCTACAATTCATCATGAAATCTACTTCTGCGGCAAGTATACTCGTACAATATCAATTCTATCACACAATTCACAACTCATGCATCCCTCAACCACTTTGATTCTTCATATATATCCTCTGCAAGATTCAAAATCATTCTCCTTGGTCGGCCAAGATGAAATGTGTAATGGCCATAATAGTTAGCTTCCAAACATATGCAGTAAGTGAAATTCTAATGTAATTCAAGAGAAAGACATAGTCAAATCCTATCTTACCTTAGCACACTCTTCCATGTTGGCACTCCCTCCCAAAACACAAGGCATAATCATCAACATATATCAAGTCGGCATAGCAAACACTTACCCTTCCTTACATTTAGCTCTAGACCAAAATTAGTACCAAAGGGGACAAATTATATCATACAAACCACACAATGAACATTATATGTCTTGTAAAACATTCTTGTATACTTCTTTTGTCATCTCAAGATATATCATGCTGGCACAAACACTTGAACTTTGATGCTGGTGTCATTGAAAAACTTTGTTTACACAGTCTTAAGATAAAATACTAAAAAACATACTTGCACTGATCATAAACATTTAAGGTTTGAACTATGCATACCAACTAGTCATATGAGCTTATATTTCAATCAAAAGGGCCAAATACCAATGTGCAGTGATTTGCGGTGGCTTCAACAATCTCCCTCTGCTTACTTTAATTACCTCTAAGGCGTGTTATCACACCACTGATTTGGGAGAAGCAACTGAGGTACATATTAACACTTGAATCTTGAAACATACATATTTGATACTCATATCTACCTATCCTCCAAACCACAACATTATATCTTCATTTGTAGAAAGTGTGGAGCATTCTCTTGTCTCCCTGTGATTGCACTTACCCTATTTCAACACTGTCTTCACACTTCTATCTTCAAAACATCTTACAATAAGCTTTATGATCTCAAACTTGAAACATAGGTATATGAGTGCAATACCCATTAGTCCAATCCATAGGCCCTTACCTTTAACTATAGTAGAATGTGGTACCTCCTTGTGAGGCTGTAACACCTTCCCTAACTTGTACTACACTTAGACAATTTCCTTCAATCTTTTACAACTTTCTTTATCATGTAATAAGCATCATAAGTCCATAGCAAGAATCCAACTCTACTCATCGTAGACTTCAAACATAAACATACCAAAGATGTGAACTTACACATGAACTATAGTAGATATGGTATGATAGTGTATAAATGATACTGATCCATCTCATTTACTTCACAACTCTTTTGATAAGTATTCTTGGTCTTCTCCTTTGATCACCTCAACATATATTCATCACTTTACTTTCTTCTTCACAACACTGATTCTTTTGTCTTTGTTGATCACCATGCTACAATCTCCTTTTGATATCTTTGGTGGCATTGCATCACTTCCAACCTTCCACACTACCGCACTCCATACCATTGTTGACATCAATGACACTGCAGCATTCCATACCATTGTTGACATCAATGACACTGCAGCACTCCATACCATTGTTGACATCAATGACAACACATATGTAACAATCTCCCCCTTTGTCATTTGTGGAAACACTTGACCTAATAGGTACATATTTCTTCCCCTTTGACATCAATGGCAAAGGGCTAGTGGTCTTCCTTTGTTCTGGAAAAAAACGAGTAGGTTCCCCCTGTCTAAATATTTCTTATCACTTTTTATCAATCAACTCCCCCTAAGGATTAACCTCAGTTTCTTCAAGACTTGTGTTAGCAAAATCTAGTTCTTCATTTTCCTTAAGATAACATATTTTTTGCATATCTACAAAATCATCAAAATTTGTCTTACCTTCACAATATTTTCTATTTACTTGGAAGGTAGAACATTTTTATAGATCGCCCTCAAATGGGCAAGTGTAGTGTCCCAGTTCTTTGTAGAAGATAAATTGTGTAGTTGATTTTCAAACTAAACATGCAAATCTTCTGCTTCCTCCTGAGTGGCTGGCACCTTCACTTCTTGTGCAACATTTTCAGCTTCTATCAGAATGCCAGCCAAAATTGCTAGCCTCATACTCACCACTTCTCTCAATTGTCCAATTTCATTCTTTATTTGCTCCCTTTGATCCAAGAGCTGCTTCAAATGAGTATGGAGATTTTCTATTTGGACCCTAATGGATCCATGTTTGTCCTTTAAGGGATCATATACCTTGGCCACTTGAATTAGCTATGACTCAATAGAGTTAGCTTGATCTTTTATGCTTTTGGTAGTTGCAGGCCAGTTCAAAAAAAACTGATATAGAACTTTGGCATCCTCCATACATTTTTGAGTATTTTTCACATTATCTTGAAAATGATTATGTGCCTTAGCACATATATCAGAGGCATCAACTAATCTTTTATTATTTATGTGCTCAGTTATCTTTAGCTTAGCTTGCCTCTCAACGTAAGATGAATGAGCCTTGCAAGACTCGAACATAAGCTTCATTTGCTGAGTAGGAGGCATGGATGGATCTCTTTTTGCCTCCAACAATTCTTCTTGTATTATCTTAATTATCTCTTCCAAAACTTCAACTCCTTCCACTTGTTGTTCTAGAATCTCTTGTCTTGCAGTGGACTGGATCATATCTCCCATTGTAGCTTTTAGAGGGGAGATATCTCGAACAAGTTAACTTGTCCATATAGCATAGGCAACTATAATAGTTGTGGAGTAACTATTGGTTGTATTTACATTTGTTGAGCTAAGAACTCCTTAATTCAGTCAATCAGAGATGAGGAGGAAGATGTGTATTGTTCTTTTTCTAAGCCGTCTCCTATATCAACATTAAACTACTCCTCATGTTGTTCAATATTACTCCGTTGCTTAGTGTTCTCTAGAGGAGGGTTATCATGCACTACATTATGATTAGGTAAGCCATTTCCTTCACCATGATCAACTTTTTCTTCATCTTGTGTTGCTTTCTCTACGTATTCCTCTTGAGGATCTTGTTGATGTGAGTCATGTAGAGGAGATACTACACTATGCAGTGGAGAAACATGTGAGTGCTCCACATTCTTAGCAACTTTCATACCTTCAAGTATCTTATTCATCACTTCTTTAGTTTCTTTCTAAATTTTATCTTTATCTCCTTCTTCCATGCTTATAAGAGCATCTACACTTTGCTTTACATTCTCAACTCATGAGTCTGTATTTGAGCTAATTTATCTTTTTCATGTTGTGACAAGGAGGATTTGACCTTATCAAGGGCTTGTTGTCTTGGTTCATCATCTATTTAAACAACGTTTTCTCTTCTTTTTCGTAGAACATCACCAAGGCTTTTTGGAACCTGCTCAATAATATCATTCAAGGGGACATCAAATTTGAGCATATACATTACAATGGCTTTTTCAATGGTGCTCTGGTCTTTAGGAGGAACATCTAGATATAAGTCTAAACTATTCTTTAGAATGCCATAATGAACATTTCCATTGAAGATAGCATCTAATTGTAAGGTGTATGCTCATACACAATCAGAGGATCTTTCTTGGGCTTATTCTCTTTCTTCTTAGGCTGAGAGGTGCCTTCCTCTCCTACTTCTTCACGCTCTTCTACTTCCTCAATCTTGACCTTCTTTCCTTTAGCAGGTTGCTTTTGCTTTGCTTGCTTCTTTTCAATTTCTTTCATCTGAGTCAAAATTTTAGATGCAACTCCTCTCCTAGTTGAGGCACTTTGTGTTGATTTGGAGGGTTGTGGTGCATTCATAGTAGCAAAAGTAGATTTGCTAGTCCTTCTTCATCTTAGTGCAACTGGTGGAACAACAAGAGCATGTTGTGCTTCCTTTGTAGGGGCTTTAGATGTTGATTCTAATGAAATACCTTATTTTTTGTGCAACTCACCTTTATTCTTTCCTAGATGCTACTTTGCATTTTTTTTGTGCATCTTGTTCATGATTTCATCATAAGTCCCAAACCTCTCAGCTGATGTATCCTTGGATTTTCTAAGCAAAATGTTAGCATAGGCCTTAATATATTTAGCTAAGACCTCATATTGTAGTCTAGGAATTCAAATAGTCCTAGGCTCAACTGCTTCCATGTAAATGTAGTCCTTATCAACCAAAAAGGTAATTTTTCCTTCACACTACCTCACAATGCTTGAGGGGATTTCATCTCTTGCTTGCATGCTAGTTTGTAGGTTTTTAAAGAAACCCCATTACATTTGTTTGTAGTGATTAGGATCAGTGGAACACCTTATATGACTTAATTTGTGCTGCAATAGGTACATTTTATTGCCATACCTTTCCTCTCAAACCAAGTAGCTCATTCATGAAGCAAAATGCAAGTAGATTATCAAAGTATCGTACCTGAAGTGATATCTAGTTTCTTTTGTTCTCCTTAGGTTTTCAAAGAGTTGTTCCCTCATGACCTCATAGAGGTCAAAATCTTTACCCTCGTTAACTATCTGGTATGTAGTATGGACTGTTGTCCTAGTGGAAGAACCCTCTCTATTTATATAGTAGACTTTATATGCTATCCCCATAGTAGCATATCTAACACCTGGATCAATTATATCATTAACAGTCAAGGTCCTCTTGTCAAATTTGACTCATGTCAATTCAATGACCTTTTCATTCTTAATAGATTTCATCATCGGTAAGGGTTCGGTGGAGCATAACCTACTTATTGTCGTGATTGCATCTTTGGTGATCTAGTATGGTTTATCCAAAAACATAAAAACATCATGAATCTTTCTCAAAATGTATCTAATCCATTAATCCTCATCACAAAAATTAGGAAAATCCTTCCAAACTTTGAGTTACTTGGCCCCCACATTAGCAAATTTTGGTTTGTAATTGACATTGGCATCTAGGAATTGATCTCTAAGCTCCTCAAACTTCATATGATTAATTTCATCCAACTTATATTGAATGTAAATTCTAACATCTTTAGTGTATACAACATATGCCAGAATATTTGAGAAAGCTCCATCCCTATCTACCTCCATTGCTTTGAATAAATACATAGGTAAACTGATGTCAGATTGCTCTATGAGCTCATAGAGACTCAATAACCTTCTGCGATCCTCTACATCATATTATTTTTCTTTGAAACTTTGGTGGAAAGAAATTGTTTTACCTTATCAACATCTTCACTAGCTGATTTCATTCCAAATCATCTATATGCTTGGCTTCCATTTGCAGAAGCCACAAATATTTAGGGGGGAAAGAATATATATGACCTGATTAGCTCCCCCTAACCCTATTCCATATCTCAATAAACAATGATGTCTTCTGTACTAGGTAGAAGCACAAACTCTTCCTTCTCATTATCTTGATCTATCTTCTTCCTCCATATCTTTACCATTTCCTTCTTTTGCTGAGTCATAATTTTCTCTATCTTCTTGTGCTGAACAGGTGGTTTCACAGAACCACTCTTGTACAATCTTGCTTTGTGCCCAAAGTTGTTGTACTTGTAGAAAACAACCTTGTATTCCGAAGTCATAACATTTCTCCTTAATTTAGTTCTACATTCAAAAGCCTTATGACCAAACTTATTGCATGCATAACATTAGGCATAGAAAGAATGAGAGGTCACAACATCATATTTTCTAGGCACAATTGAGTTCTTCCTCATGTTATCATGTCTTGTAGCCTTGGTTATATAATCAATAGCCTTATGCCCAATTTATTGCAAGAATAATAGTAACCATATAAGGATTGAGAGAACCTAGGATTAGCAGCTTGTCTAGGAGGTGATCTCTTGAGATCTTTCTTCTGATTACTAACCTGTATGAAGTTAACATCATCCAACTCTTGCTCCTCATCTTCATTCTCCTTAGAGTCTTCAGTGCTAGGCACTTCCCTTTTTATTTAAAACATGCCTTTAGGTATATCTATTTTAGGACTCTGACATTTCTAAAATCCAATACCACCTTTATTCTTTGGAGGTCTTTGACTACTAATTATCCCATCAAGAATATTGGTGCTTTTCTTTAGTTTTAGACCTTTGTCTATTAGATCCTTTGCTTTCTCCAATTCTTTCTTTAGAGAGACAATTTCTTCTTCAAGTTTGGAGCATTCAAATGAATTGTCATTCATCTCAACATTTAGACAATCTACAACCTTCTTACCTTCTTCAACTTGAGATTTCAATTTGGCAATTTCTTCCTTTGATTTTATGAGCTTGATCTTATATTCTTCATTTTCACTTCTTGCTGCATCTAGATCTTCTAGGGAATAAATAAGTTCTCCTTCAAAATCAACAACACAATATTATAGATTATAGACTGTCATATCTTCATTAACTTCTGGACGATTCTTTTCAATTAACATTACTTATTTTCCCATGTGTTCCACACCAAGATCTACCTCAGTCATTAGGCTGCATTCAAGGAACTCGACTCTGATAGCAATTGTTGAACATAGAAGTACTGAGAGGGGAAGTGAATTAGTACTTATTCAAATTCTTTTCTTCCAACAATATTCAACCTAACATAAGAATTTAAAACATGAAAAGCACAAGTACACATAAGCACACATCCATAACACCAGATTTACATGGAAATTGCTAGAAGGGAAAAACCATAGTGAGCAAGCTGCTTGGATCTACTGTCCAAATCCAGCCTCACAAATAAAACAATACTACAATATTATTTATGGGCTATAACCCAAAGGAAGCTGCAACTCCCTAAACAGTTACAACACTTACAATCTTTACATAATTATTCTTCAATCTATAACACAAAACATATCTGACTCAATGTTATTCTCACAAAATTAAATGTTGATCACTCCAGCCTCTACACAAATATCTCGCCTCTGCACACCTACAATATCAACCATTGTCACATTAAAAAAACCTCAAAAACTCTTCTCCATTATTATATTACCAACAATTGCCTCCATTGCAAAATCACATTACATAAATTGGTCTTCTCCATATTTCATCATGAAATATGCTTCTATGTTAAGTATATTCACACAATATCAACTCTATCATACAATTCACAACTCATACATCCCTCAACAACTTTGATCCTTTATATATAAATCTTCTGCAAGCTTCAAAATCTTTCTCCTTAGTCAGCCAAGATGAAATGTGTGGCATGAAATGTGTAATGGCCATAACAGTCAGCTTCCAAACATATGCGGTAAGTGAAATTCCAATGTAGTTCAAGAGAAAGACATAGTTAGATCCTATCTTACCTTGGCACACTCTTCCACATTGGTGCTCACTCCCAAAACACATGGCATAATCATCAACATATATCAAGTTGACATAGTAAACACTTACCCTTCCTTACATTTATCTCTAGACCAAAAGCGGTATTGGAGGGGAAAAATTATATCATGCCAACCACACAATAAACATTACAGGTCTTGTAAAACATTCATGTATGCTCATTTTTTCATCTTAGGATATATCATGCTGGTACAAAAAATTAAACTTTGATGCTGGTGTCATTGACAAACTATGTTCACATAGTCTTAAGATAGAACACTAAAAAACATACTTGCAGTGATCATAAACATTTTATATTTGAACTGTGCATACCAACCTACCATATGAGCTTATATTTCAATTAGAAAGGCCAAATACCATTGTGTGGTGATATGTGGTGGCCTCAACAATCTCCCTCTGCTTACTTTAATTAGCACTAAGGTGTGCTGCCACACTTCTGATTTTGGAGAAGCAACTACAGTACATATTAACACTTGAATCTTGAAACATGCATACCTAATACTCATATTTACCTATCCTTGAAACTGTAACATCATATCTTCATTTACGAAGAAGTGGAGAGCATTCTCCAGTCTCCCTGTGACTTCACTTACCCTGTTTCAATACTGTATTCACACTTCTATGTCCAAAACATCTTGTGGTAAACTTCATTATCTCAAACTTGAAACACAAATACCTGAGTGCAATACCTATCCTTTATTCCAATCCATAGGTCCTTACCTTTAATTGCAGTACAATGCGATACCTCCTTGTGATCTTGTAACACCTTCCTTGACTTGTACTACACTTAGACAATTTCCACCAATCTTTACAACTTTCTTTATCATGCGTTAAGCATCATGAGTCCATAGAAAGAATCCAACTCTACTCATCACAGATTTCAAATAAAAATATACCAAATATGTGAACTTACACATGAACTATAGTAGACATGGTATGACTATGTATAGATGATACTGATCCATCTCCTTTACTTCACAACTCTTCTGATCAGCTTTCTTTGTCTACTCCTTTGATCACCTCAACATATATTCATCACTTTACTTTCTTCTTCACAACACTTTTGATTATGATGTCTTGCTAATTAGCATGCTACAATATCCCTTTGATATCTCTGGTGGCATAATATCACTTCCAACCTTCCACACTACAACACTCCATACCATTGTTGACATCAATGACATTGCAACACTCCATACAATTGTTGACATCAATGACAACACATACGAAATAGTAAGCCATTGAACTCCCAAAACAATGTTTACTCCAGCCATCAGTATAGAAAACATAAGCCTATCTATCATGTAGTCTCCCATGGTGAGTTTAATACTATGACATTTTTATGAACAATTGACTGGACCACCATCTGTAATCATAACCTAGAATTTGGGGGTACGGTAGACAAAACAATTTAATTTTGCTATTAGTTGCTTTTTGCTGAAGTTATGTGTACTCCCTGAGTCAATCAATACTATCACCATTTTTTGTTTAAGGAAACTCCTTACCTTGAGTGTTTGTGGGTTACTAATACCTGATAGTGCATGACAAGAGATAGCTGGTTGGACATCTTTAGAGTCCTCTATCACCACCACTAGATCTTATTCATCCTTTTCTTCATCATAGGTAGCCTCAATGTAGAACAACTTATTCTCATCACATTTATATCCTTTATGATATTTTCCATCATAGTTGAAACATAACCCTTTGGACTTTTTCTCTTCCAATTGTTGAGGTGTCAACCTAACATGATGAAAAATGATGATGCAAGGCCTTGCCAACTTTGTTGCTGGGTAATTCCTCCATTCTATTAGCCAAACATTTTTTACTCCATTTGCCTTTCCATAATCATTTCTTCATAGATAGAACTTGGATGGAACATGTGTACCTCATATTTATTGTGATCCTTTAACCCACCAATGAATAATTCCAACAAATTTTCTACTGTCATATTTTCTACTCTTAAAGACAAAGTACAGATTTGTTGAATGTAATCCTTGACCATACCTATTATTTGGTAATCTAGTTGAAGTAGCTATCCATAAGATTATCATCATAATGTGTAATGAGTTCTTGGAAAATAGACCAAGTGACAAAACATCCCCTTGCTTTCTTTTCCTCCCATAACCAGTGATACCAAATAAATTGGTCAGGTTCCAAGTATAACCCTTAGAAGCCATGGCCACCTTTTGCTGACATGGAACATGGTGAATATCAAAGAATTACTTCATTTGACAAAGCCAATTGGTAGGATCTTGACCATCAAACTTTCACATATCTAACTTTGGTGTGAAATTCCTAGCCATAGAATGAGTGATGTGATGATCCATCTTGATATATGATTCAAAACAAAAACACCCTTACCTTTAGAGACTCCACTTCCTCCAAATCTTGATGGTGTGACTCCTTATGTTTTGAAACTCTAGGATGTTTTCCATCCAAAATTATCTCCATGATTTTTTCTATATCACTTGACTTAGCCAACCCTTTCATTTGTTCATACAAAATGGACAAGATTTCACCCTTCATCTTGTTTTTTTTCTTTCTGAATGAATTCAAGTATATGTTCATTTTCTTTTTGAACCAAATCCTCATTTTCCACATCCTCCTTTCTTGGATTTTTTCCAGGTGTGGCAACATTCTTTTTACCTCTTGTTGAAGGACTCGTCATGATAGTAAGAAATAATTTTGGAATAAATCAGACAAAATAAACCCAATCAATCTAAAATTTTTACTGTAACTTACCAAAGCATAGATCTCACTTCCCTGAAAAAATCTCCAAGAAATTCACCAATGTGCAGCCTAGAGAGATAAATTAGTGGAAACCCTAATTTTGCAATAAATCACTTATGTCTACTCCAAACACTCTAAAATCTATCTTGATGAAGACTCTAGATGTCCTTGAGAAACCCTTTAAAAATTGTGAGAATACTCACCAAAATGAGAGATATATGTGCTTCACAAGAAATAATGGTAGAAACCCTAATTCTACTATATCTCGCTCCAAATGCTCTAAATTCAAGACTATAGTAGATTCAATATGTCCTTGAACAACCCTTAAAAAATATTGAAAATATTTGCTAAAATGAGAGAGATATGTGAATCCCAAATTGACATCTAAATCAGAAGAAAAAAATCATCTAGTTTTTTCCTTCACGGTGCCAAGATCATGCTTTGATACCACTTGTAATGAAACAACTTGCACAATAGAAGAAGATAATAGGAAATATGTTGCAAATACTTGATAATAATTGAAAATAACAAGCCACTTTGAGGGGCCAAAGCTATAAATATCTCCAATGAGAACACAATTCACAATCTTATGATCACAAACTTACCACTAGCTCCTATATACCTAATTATGCCCTGGCTGCCACGCAGGCTGACTTACATACTTGAATATAACCCCTAGGCTGACCTAATAACCTATAATTGACTATAATAATGATTATACATCATAATTAAGAGTTAATGTAGCCACAAGCTAACTACTCATAAACCTATACACACTATAGGATTAAGTGCTTAACAGAGGTCATATAGTTGTTGAAACTGGGTGATAAAATAAGTGATAGGCTTACCCTTGGTATTTGGGGCATGGGTGGTCTTGGTAAAACCACCTTGTCAAAATCCCTTTATAATAAGATACATCACCTCTTTCAAGATTCTTGATTGTATCTAATGTAAAATTAGAGGAGCCCACTCAGGGCCTTAGAAAATTGTAACAACAGATCCTCAAGGGCAAACTTGAAATATCTCATTTTATCCAAGTATCAATTGAAGCACTACAATCCCTCGGTCAATTACTCTGCTCAAATTTTAGTAAAATAGAACCACAAAAGTGGTATGCAATTCATTATTAGCTTTGTAGGGATAATATTTCTATGCATGATCTCATAACAATTTTTATTTTGACAGATGGCTAGAGTAGAGAGCAGTAGTGATCATAATGGATCATCTGTCCTTTACTATGTTTTTCCTAAATCCATAGCCCAACTCATATATTTGTGATACCTTGATACGAGAAAACTACAGAGGAAATTTGATGGCACCACATCTAAATTTGGAAGAAGGGACCTATAGTGCAAAGGTGAAGCTCAAGGTTGCGACATGTCACAAAGAAGTGGACAAATTATTTCAAAGGGTTTTTAGAAACTTATAAGAAAATGAAATAGGTAAATATTTACTTAAAACTCTTTGATAACATAAATAAAAAACTTTGAAAATTTAGCATAGAATATAAATTTTAAGTTAAAATACTGGAGATGGAGTCTTTTCTCTTCAAAGGAAAACTGTGACAGCTCTTCTAGCAGCTCCACTATGAGAAAATATTGAATATTAAACTATGCTCAATAAATAAATAGCTCATCGTTCATTTCTCTCTCTTGCCACTTATTCCATGTAATGGGTTTTATCTCATTTTAACATAAACTTGAATTTTTCTCAGATATCATAGTTGGAAATGCTTTTGTAGACTACAATGATTGGGGGATATGTAGAAATAAAAGTACTATTAACATCATATCAACAAAATGTAAACAAAATCAAGGTAAATCTTTATATCTGATTTGTAACTATTATAGATGAGATGCCATAAGATTTCTGACAAGAATGTCTTCTCTACATTTAATTCAATATTAACTTCTATAACAATAAAATCTATTTGATTTTATTTAGAGTATGGACCAATAATGGTTTCATTTAATTTTTGGGTATAGTTGATATTGACTGTTGCATTTAATGCTTTCTTTGGTTCATGTGAAGTGATAAAAAAAATAAAAGAAAATGATTTGTCAACAGTTCACAAGACTAATGAAAAATTTTGCATATCAAATGCAAGACTACCATGCCATGGTAGGTACTAATAAGGTAAAAGCAATGAATCTCACATGGCATAAATACATCATGGCTATCACCCTATATATTTTGTATGTCTCGAATCAATCAAAACCAGGCCTATATATTTGTCTTGTAATGAGGTGCTATATTTTTTATTTTTTGGGGGTGTTTTAAAATAAAACTTTGACATTACTCTCTTATTCAATGAGAGTGAGGAAAGAGTCATTGACAAAGTGTCCATTAACCAACTATTGAGAGGAATTGGGAAGAGAAATCCCTTTGACATGGGATTGGGAAACTACTTGAGAAAGTAAATATCTAAATCCTTCAACTGCCAAAACATAAAGAGTCAAGGCAAGAGAACATTATCATCCAGGGCACTTTTGTCATCAAAATTTTCAAGAAATCCTAGGAAGTTCTCAAACCTTGGGTTCGATGGGTGGGAAATGATTTTTGCAATGGTTTATCCATCAATCAACAATCCATTTGGTGGTCTCCTATTCTTAGTTCTTAAGACAAGCCTCTAGCCAAATTACCTTGGATTCATGCTCTACATTTCTTCAAACGTAGAGTTAAGGCTTTACTTGACCTTATTCACAAGGACACTAATAAATTCTTACTGTGGTTCAAGTTAAATCTTAAATTTAATCTTTCTAATCAGGACCAAGAGACTTTTCAAATTGTCATCACTTCGATCCCCCATCAGATGCTATATAAGGTTGGATTTTGGTCTCCAAAACCTTGTGGAATGATAGGAAGTGGTACTCAAATAGCCCTTTTCAAAATTATAGGCTTATCAAGTGTTATTTTTGTTTTTCTCCACACTTTTCCTATGGTGGAGTAGCTTAAACTTTGTTTGCAGCTTCATTCTTCTATGGGAACTTGGCATCTCCAGTTTCAATGTATTTGGTCTATTGTGTTGGAACCCAAGTTAGCCCTTTTCACCTAGTGCATTATTTACCAAGGCCTCCCAATGGAAGCTCAGCTTCTGCATATGGGCATTCCTTGTACTCATTGTTCTATCCCCTAACAGAAGAAGTTTGGAACTGGATTCATGACTTAATTAGACCTTTCTGGTCATCCCCATTCTCTTGGTATATGGTCTTATTTGGGGACTAGTCTTGTATCCCACATAAATACACTCAGATCTAGCATGATTTTAGGGTGGAAATTTTCTTTAGTATCTGGAAAGACATGAACTCTACTATATTTTCTAATTTCACTACAGATACTTATTTTTTGTATACACTAAAGCTATGATTGTTACACATATGGTTCCTAAGGTTGTGATTGACGTCAACACTGTCATGGTTGTGTGCTAGTGTTAATGGTTAGATGTCATGTTCCTAAAGAATATACATGGGAATTAGAAGTTCATGGTTGGATGCCATGTCCTATCCAATAGAGAAAATATAGTTCATGGTTGGATATCATGTTGAATATAATGAGGTTACTGAAGTTCATGGTTGGATATCATGCATTGATCAATGCAAAGTTGAGTATGAAGATACATTAATATGGGAATTAGAATCATGAAGAAGAATAGATGTGTTGCTGATGTTGGAATCTATGTTACTAGTGGCCTAAAGCATATTATATGATCTCTCCTACTATTCTTAAGAATGCATGTGTTGATACAAATAAGGTTTGGCCTCTAGAAGTTGGTGATTGTTTCTGCTATAGGATGACTATGTGTAAAGACTATTTGAGAGATTGCTCTGCATTCCTCAACATTTGTAGTTATGGCTATGTGGTTCTAGAACTATGTTCAAGGTGTTGTGAAGGTGATAATTCCAAAGTTTCAAATCATTTTTCCTTCTACTATGAAAGTTATGCATGATAGAATACCGACATGTGTTCTGGTAGAGTAAGGTGGTGTTGAACGCCTGTTGGAATGCTCTACATTCCTTCAGATGTGAATAGTTACCTTTGTGGTTTTGTGGACATGTTTGTGGATGTGCATTACATACTTCCTTGCAGTTTGAAGTTTCTTGGTGGTCCGCAAGCTTAGTTTTTCAATGACAATATGTTACAATGTGTTCCAGATGACTTATTTGTTGATAACTAAGAGGGGGGTGAATCAGTTATCCTAATAATTTCTACTTTCTGAACTTTCTTAATAATCAATGCAGCATTAATTCAAATAAGAAAACATAACCATGAAATGGAAATACACATGACACAATATTTTTGATGTGGAAACCCTATTAAGGGAAAAAACCACAGGGTGATTAACCCAAGATTGTATTCTTTGTTAGAAGAATGGAAATACAAAATGGCACTTGCCAATTAGGGCTCACTGCCCGAGCACACTGCTCACAAAAGGCACACTGCCTACAAGAGACACACTGTCTACAATTTATAATGAGTGTAATACAATACTTGAACTTATAAGGAGCATCAACATATGCTGGAGTTCAGTTCTGGTTAGGCTTAGTACACTGATCTACTGCATTTCATCTTTCCTCTTCTTTTGTGCTGCTCTCCTTTCACATACCGAACCTTCCTTTCTGCTTTTACTCTAGTCTACTACTTTTCTTCGCACATTTCTCAAAACCACGACACACCTCATAACTAAAACCATCTTATATATATATATATATGCAAAAGTGATTTCATCACCTTTCTAGTCAGCATCCAGAATAGTTAATAATTTCCTCAAACTCTAATCTGTCGACTGAATCTTTGCACACCAAGTAATGTGGATCAATCATATACTTGTAGAAGTCATCAATTATGTCGGCGAAACATAACTTATGCTTTAAGAACCTTTTCCATCATCAGTAACACATCCGGAATAATGTCTGATGTTCTACTAATCAGTTCTTCCTCTGTTCACACTGTCACTTGGGAACCCGACACTCAAGCCTTCATATCTCTTTATCCTTTCCACACCGGAGGCTCAAACCCTGGAATCTATTAGTCAATATACTCCTCTTGACTTCCTTAAATTCGTACTTCACTGAGATACTTCTACTAAGAGATCCAGACCTATCTGTCAGACCTTATTGACTACTCTGTTCTTGCTTACCAGACCTCAACACTTCTTCAATTTGACTTCTAGTGAGGACCTATCATGTCTTACGGATGTGTGGGATAACCTTTGTTGCCATCAATGACAATATTCATGAGTCCATATAGTGTCTCTTGCCAACAATCTCCCCCTTTGGCATTGATGGCAACACTTAGTGAAAAATGACTAAGTGTCACACTATACTCCCCTTGGCCGATGCTCTGTCTCTATGTACATTTACCGAAGCTCCCTCTTAGTTGGATTCCTCATTTTTCACCACTCCTCACTCCCCCTTTGACATCAATGGCAAAGGGTAGGGTCCGCACACCAAATTTTTCAAAATTTTAACTATACTTGTCTGCATAAGTATATACATATGGCATACTTGCATATGCTGAAGTATGTCTGCAAAAGTTGTTTTTAATTGAATGAATTCTATAGCCCAACTTTGCTTCATTCTGTCCAAAATTGATATATGACCGTTCAACAAGAATGCAAATGCATCTGCCCTTTTTAGATATGTTGGATCATTGGTCCGAGCTGTGATTTGAGCTTCGTTTATGGCCTCATGCATGGCCTCTAACTTAGGGACAATTATCCCTCTGAGCTCACTCAACCTACTGATTCTATTTTTCTTCTCTTTTTCAAGCTTAATTTCATTCAAAACTATAATCATTTGACATTCTTGATTTATTATGGATGTAGTAAGTGGATCAAAATTTTGAGAAAGTTTTATCAATTTATCCTCCTGTTCTTTCATTTTCTTCTCAATCTCCACTATTGTTTTAGACTAGGATATACAAAATTTGTATACATCACCTCCATCCTTAAGGGCATTTTCCAAACTTTTTATCCCAATACCCATAACTCTTCTGTCATTTAAAATAATCCCTTGTAGCTCTGAGAATCTCTTATCCAAAAACTCTTTCTTGACCTTCTCCTCAGCTGATTTCTCTAGAGAATCAAAATGTGTGCTAACACTATTGACTAGAGTTTTGAGATTACTGGAAGAGGAGGCTATGGGATCCTTCTGAAAAGATGGCATGATCTTTTCCAACACTCTGGATGCTACCTCTATAAGCTCACAGTCTTCCGTGTGAGATTTCAATAGTTTCTCTTTGACCTTCGCATTTGCAAATGAAGCTATCTTCATTGTTTGTACCGGAGATAGAGAGTCAAAATCTAATGGCCCTTTTAGTAATTCTAGTTCATCCATCTCATTAGTTTCTTTTGTCAAGAAGTCCTCGATAGATTCTACAGTGTCTCTTGCTAGAGACAGATTCTTTTTCTCTTCTATAGTGTCTCTTATGATCTTTTCAGCTTGACTTCCTTCTTTACTTTTCACCTCTTTTTCTTTCTCCTTTATTATTTCTTCTTCTTTAGATCCGGAGTCAACAGGGGAAACAGGAGGAGAAATGTTAGTCTGTTCATGGGCCACCTCTTTCAGAGCAGAGGATTCCAAGTCCTTAGCTATTTCTGCACCGGTATTCATTACCTCTTCTGTCATTTTCTTAGTAGACTCTTCTGCAACACTTGTAGTCAAGGGATCAGTACCCAAGTCCTCTTTAATTGGAATGTTGAATCTTTTGAATGCATTCTAGAGGATCTCTTCTATCTCTTTTGCAACTTTGTCAGTCTCTTTGAGCATAAGTTGATTCATCCTTGCTTTGCTCCTGAACTCATCCTTACAATCCTTGAATACCATATTCATTTTCTTGGGATCGATTGAAGGATATAGCTGAATAGCTATCTGTTCCCAGATTTCTAGGTCTTTGGCTTGGGCATTGTTCTTTCTTATTTCTAGTTCCTTCTCCAAGCTTTTGGGGATTAGAGATATAATTTCAATAAATGTTTTGTTGTAGATATTTAGGTACCTGACTATGGCATCTTGCAATATTTTCTGATCTGCTTCACCATAATCGTCATAGAATTCAACCATTGGCTGAAGATTTTTGTCCACTGTGATTGATTTGATTATGTCATCAATGTGAAGAGTGGGTTTTTCAACATATTCCTCTATCTTTTCTTCTTCCTTTTGTCTGGTAGAGGGTTCACCAGATGTTTTCTTCTTTTTCTTCATTTTCCTGATTTCTTCATCAGATTCAGTCTCCTCTTCATCCCTTTGACTGGCATAAGCCCTTGTGGCTTTTGTCTTGGTTCTTTTGTCTCCTTTGCCAGATGATTTTGTTTTTGGTTTTGATGGCCTTGAGCTTTTGGCAGTGGTAGGTGCAGATTTCTTTGATGATCTGGTCAGGGTAGAAGATTTCACCGGAACACTTTCCTCACTTTTCTTTTCTACCTTTTTCTTCTCTTCCTCAGCCCTTTCCATCTTTTCCCTGTTGACATCAAGTGTCTCCTTTGAGATGCCAAAGCCTTTTGCAACATCTTCAAGTTCTTTTCTCACCTTCCTCTTGATCTCTGGTTGTCTGAGTTCCACATGAATCTTTACACTTAGCTCCTGAAAGGTTCCAAACCTTTCTGCCTTGGGATCTTTTGGTTGACTTAACATGTGATCAATATGCAGCTCAACAATTTTCTCATCAACTTCATACCCCATTGGCATGATCCATACCATTCTTGGTTCCACTGCCTCCATAAGGCACTGATCAGTTTCTACCATGAAGCAAATAGTATCCTTATACTTTTCAACTAAAGCTTGGGGGATTCTCTCTCTTGCTTGCATCATACTTTGAAAGTTCTTGAAATATCCCCAGAGTGCTGCATTCTGTGCCTTAACATCACCAAGTCCATGCAAGTAATCCCTGATTTGTATGGTAACTGGTCTATTATTTTGCCATATCCAGCCACTAGATCCGGGTAGCTCATTCATGAAGTAGAAAAATAGATACAATATCAGTCCACCATATTTAAAGGAGTTCTTCTTGTCCTTTTTGATCTTCTGTATGTTTTCCATCAGTTGACTCAGAAGGAGTTCACAGAGATCATACTCTGCATTCTTTCTCAGCATCTCATAGGTAGTATACACTGCAGTTCCAGATACTAAATTTTCCCTACTGGAGTGATATATCTTATACCCTATTATCATGGATGCAAACTTGATATCCGAGTCAGTGATGTCTTCAATGGTCATTGCTCTCTTATCAAATTTTGATATGGTGGCCTCAGTTACAACATGGTTTTTGACAGATTTAAGGACAGGTATCCCTCTGGAGGAGTGTAAACCAGTTATTGCCCTAATTGCTTCCTTAGTGATCTTGCAAGGCCCGTTCAGCCATAGGAAGTTATCATGCACCCTACTTAGTACATACCGGACCCATTCATCTTCTTCAAAGCAGGGGAAATGAATGTACTGATCAAAATGTTTCTCCTCGATGCCCTTATATTGTGGTTTAAGTTCAAAAGCATCATCTATCAATTGTTTGTGATAGATGTCTCTTAGTTTGAATTCCCCAAACTCTTCAATATTCACGTGTATGTAAACCCTAATATCTTCTGTATGTAACACACCATGCGGAACACTGGAGAATGCTCCTAGGGGATCTACTTCCAAGGATTTGTATGGATGTTTCTTGAATTTAGGGCGAGGTCTATCAGAGATTTTCACAATATTCAGTGTATCCATCTTTCAAAAGATTTACAGAGAGATACTGAGAACAGAAAATACCTTTTCCACTTCTAGGTTCTACGAAGTGAGATGAATCAATTGCTGGATGAATCAGATTCTATAGATGATCTTTTGATGGGCTTGAGGAATTTCTATTGCAGAGTTTCTTTTTGTTTCTTCTTGAAAGTAGAATGAACAAATGCTTATTGAGAAAACCCTTATATTGCTCCATAAACCCTAATATCAAGTTGCATTAAATGCTCGACCTAAGTCATTCTGGTTTGCCTTATTCGGATGACTTGAAGAACCGGATCAATCTTGATTTTAAACATCTTGTGGATCTTCCAAATCTTAACCATAGTTTACTTAGATGTTTCTCTTATGAGCCCTTTAATCCACAACTCTCCTTGTGCCAGTTCTGGCACCAATTGATTGGCTAGGGGAACAAGGTTTTCTTTGAGTCTCCCCCTGAGCTAGAGTTCACTTTTTAATTTTTGGAAGGAATATCAGCACGAAAGTCTGGTGCGGATCCATCCCCTACATTCTCTGTACTTTTCTTCACCCAAATCTTGTTCATCTCACTTTGAACTTCATCCACATTCACCTTTTGTTTTCCCTTATCTTGATTCTGATTATGATATACCAGACCTCTTCTGTCCTGATTCTTGCTTCTACAAAATTTTGCAATATGACCGGATCTATTACAAATTTGGCAAAAAACATTTCTTTGCGTATTTGATTGATATCCTCTTGATCTACATTGATTAGCCATGTGACCCATTCTATTGCATGCAAAGCATCTACCATTGAATGAATTGTTCATCTACATATTTCTGCATTCATGAGATTTGTGACCATACCTTTTGTAGTTAAAACATTGTCTGGAGAAGGATGTATTAGTCTGATTCATTCTCTTTCTGCACTGATTAGCTCTATGACCAAAGTTATTGCAGTTGTGGCAATATCCATTGAAGGATGGATATCTTTGAGCATTAGGCTGTCTTACCAGAGGTCTTGTAGGCCCGTTTCTTGGATTTTCTGATCTAAAATTCTTCTAACCAGATCCGGAGCTTTCTCCTTTCTCATATCCCAAACCACACTTGTCATCTACCCTCTTTTGACTTTCAAGAACTTCAAGTTGAGCAGAACTTATCTTGAATTTCTCTTTATATTCATTTGCTGTTTGAAGATCCCTTTTAAGAGAGATAATTTGATCCTCAAGTTTTTCTTCATTATCTTTAGCATCTTCAAGATCAGATTTAAGATGTCTGATAATTCTATCCATCTTGTGGCAATCTTCTGATTTTTCCTTGAGGGATTGTCTTAGATCATCTTCAGTTTTTCTTTTCTCTTCAACCTCTTGGGTAAACTTCATAACTCCTAATTCCATTTCATGTCTTACCATAATGATTTCTTTTGATAACTTTTCACATAACTTGGTTTTCTCCTTCAGATCTTCATTTGTATCATTGTCTTCACCTTGACTTGTCAATTGCTGAAGTAGCACCTTTCTCTTTTTCATAGAGAGACTTAATTTGTCTTTTAGTTCTCTCATGAAATCATCAGCTTGTTTGAGTCTTTCCTTTAATTCATTGACTTCAGAGTTTGACTGCTCAAGATCATCAAGGGCAGTCTTGAGTTGCTCTCTTAACCCATATATATCCATTTGAATTCCTAGATCTTCCTCAAGATGTTAGACTCTGTTATGAGGAACTTGGCTTTGATACCAATTGTTGATAACTGAGAGGGGGGGTGAATCAGTTATCCTAATAATTTTTGCTTTCTAAACTTTCTTAATAATCAATGCAGCATTAATTCAAATAAGAAAACATAACCATGAAATGGAAATACACATGACACAATATTTTTGAAATGGAAACCTTGTTAAGGGAAAAAACCACGGGGTGATTAACCCAAGATTGTATTCTCTGTTAGAAGAATGGAAATACAAAATGGCACTTGCCAATTAGGGCTCACTGTCCGAGCACACTGCTCACAAAAGGCACACTGCCTACAAGAGACACACTGTCTACAATTTATAATGAGTGTAATACAATACTTGAACTAATTAGGAGCATCAACATATGTTGGAGTTCAGTTCCGGTTAGGCTTAGTACACTGATCTGCTGCATTTCATCTTTCCTCTTATTTTGTACTGCTCTCCTTTCACATACCGAACCTTCCTTTCTGCTTTTACTCCGGTCTACTGCTTTTCTTCGCACATTTCTCAAAACCACGACACACCTCATAACTAAAACCATCTTATATATATATGCAAAACTAATTTCATCACCTTTCTAGTCGGCATCTAGAACAGTTAATAATTTCCTCAAACTCTGATCTGTCGGCTGAATCCTTGCACACCAAGTAATGTGGATCAATCATATACTTGTAGAAGTCATCAATTATGTTGACAAAACATAACTTATGCCTTAAGAACCTTTTCCATCATCAGTAACACATCCAGAATAATGTTTGATGTTCTACCAGTTGGTTCTTCCTCTGTTCACACTGTCACTTGGGAACCTGACACTCAAGAATTCATATCTCTTTATCCTTTCCACACCGGAGGCTCAAACCCTAGAATCTATCAGTCAAGATACTCCTCTTGACTCCCCCAAATCCGCACTTCATTGAGATACTTCTACTGAGAGATCCAGACTTGTCTGTCAGACCTTATTGACTGCTCTGTTCTTGCTTATCGGACCTCAACACTTCTTCAATCTGACTTCCGGTGAGGACCTATCATTTCTTGCGGATGTGTGGGATAACCTTTGTTGCCATCAATGACAACATTCATGATGCCATATAGTGTCTCTTGCCAACATTATTATTCCCAGAGTTCATGGTTGAAGATGTGCGACACAAATCTTTGATGTGTGGAGGTAAAGGAGTGTTTGGAGACACTGTATGAGTCATGCAGACTCATCTAGAAGAGTTTCATGAAGATATTCTATTTCCAATACTACACAAGGTTTTCAAATTGTTGTGGCCATTATGCTTCAAGTTTCATATGTTTTTGCTTAAGGCTATCCTGTTTTCAAATGAGTGGAGTGTGCGAATGTAATTCCTTGGTGTTTGTTACTATGAGGAATGTTTTGTACTTGGTTAAGAAAGTGTTGGTGTCCATAAACATGGGTATTCTACTGGTGTAAAGTGTGGTCTTGTTTAGGGCTTGTCCTCTACACGATTCATGTTGTATGTTGTCTGGCCAACTTGTAAATGTATTTTTCATGTTGTCTCTAAGTGAAAAGTAATGTAGTCAATGTAATATCATGTATAAATTGTAAATCAAATTGAGTTAGGTGTAGGATGATTGCAAAGTGATTGATAAGGTTCGCGCAAGCAGGAAAAGAAGAATGACTGCATTATGACTTGTGATAGAAGGAGGAAGAGTATAAGTTTTAGATGCTGTCCTGATTCATCTTGAAGACATATCTATGATAGTGATCAAGTGTAGAGTGTGCCTAATTGATTTGATCATCAAAAGGAAGTGTGAAGAGGCAGAATTGCAATCATCAAAGGTGTGAGCTTCATTGTCAGTTTTTCAGGCAGTAGAGAGACTGTCATACTAGAATTAGTTCTAAGTGTGTTCTCAATTTAGGGACTAGTTGCTTCCTTGGGAGTGATCCTGAAAGAAAGTCTACATGGAGTTGTAGCTTCCTTGGGAGTGACCCTAAAACAATGTTTTTAGGGAGTAGAAACTTCCTTGGGTTATAGCCCTAAAACAAAGTCAGCAAGGAGTAGTAGCTTCCTTAGGTTGTAGCCCTAAAACAAAGTTGTTATTTTGAACTTCATAGATTGAGAGTTAATCCTCACCATGTTTTTTCCCTTCTACGATTTTCCACGTATATCTAGTGTTATGTGTTGATGTGCATTGTGTTGATCTCTCATGTTTATGTTTATGCTATAATGTTTAAGTTTTAATCTGCTTTGGAGAATTTAAAGTTTGTTTAGATATTGATTGACCCCCCTCTTAGTATCTTAGTGTGTTCAATAATTGGTATCAGAGCCAAGTTCCTTTGAAGGAAGCTTAACCACTTGAGGAAGGTCTTGGATAGCACTTAATAGATCTAGCAAGATACCTATGTTTGATGGAACAAATTGTGATTTTTGGAAGATAAGGATGGAAACCTATATCAATTCTTTAGGGTGTGGTGTTTAAGACTTTGTCAAGGCTGGTTAATAAGTTCCTACTACTACTCCTATAGATCTAGATGAAGTTAAGGAATATGCTAAAAATTCCAAGGCATAGTTTTCTATCATGAGTGGGTTATCTAATTCAAAACTTTCAAAGGTAATGAGTTGCAGCTCTGCTAAAGAAGTTTGGGTTAAACTTGAAACCATTTATGAAGGAGATAAGAAAGTAAAGAAAGCAAAGATACAAATCTTCAAGAGCAAATTTGAGACCCTAAAAATATCAGAGGATGAAGAAATTGTTGGATATATGCTCTAGGGGAATGAAGTGGTCAATGACATCAAAGGCCTTGACCTAGAGAAGTGAAAGAAGATGAGATCATGAAGAAGGTTTTGAGATTTCCTCTCAAATCTTACATTCATAAGGTATCTTCTTTTGAGGAGAATGTAGACTTGGATACATACACTACAGATAAATTGTTTGGTTCCCTTACTACCTTTGAAATGAGAGAGTTTGGCAGTGATGCTCCAATGAAACAAGTTGCTTTTAAAGTCAATATGAAGACAAAGGATGAAATTGCTGATGAAGATGAGAGCTTTGATGAAGTTAAAGCAAATTTTGTGAGAAGACTGAAGATAGGCATTAGCAAATACACAGGTAAGTTACCCTTCAAATGTTTCAATTGTGGAAAGGTTGGTCACTTTGCTTCTAAATATCCTTTTAAAGAATCAATGGATAGTAACAAGAGAGACAAGTTCAAAAGAAGTCTATATTCCATAGACAATAGTTGTTTGTTAGAAGATGAGGATCATGATGATTCAAATGATGAAACACTTTTCATGGCCTTGAGTGTTGGTGACAAAAATGATGATGTTGGAAAATGTGAGAAGACTGATGCCTTGCAAACAAATCAAAACAATGATAGATCAATGGTTGTATGGACTACCTCTCATGCAAGAGAAGAAGCCATGTCTTAAGTAATTGATAGTGGTTGCTCAAATCATATGAATGGTGACACAAAGTTTATTATCCTTGAGAAGTGGGATGGTGGTGTTGTCAAGTTTGGTGGTGATGAGTTAGCACAAATATGTGGAAAAGGTGCTATAACTATTGATGGGAAGAATAGGACTGAGGATATCCTCTATGTAAAAGAGATAAAGCACAATTTTTTTAGTGTTAGTCAGATGTGCAGCAAAGGTTATAATCTCACCTTTCATGCCAAAGGTTGTGAAATTAGGAAGGCAGGGTTTAAAAAGCTAGTTGCATAAGGTATCGAGACATATGGTGATATCTATCATCTAAATGAGGTAAATGTAAGAGAATGCTTGTTGGATCAATTGAGTGAGTGTTGGTTGTGGTACAAAAGAATGGGACACAATAATTTTGATAATATGGTAAGGATCAGCTCTACCCATGTAGTGCAAACATAGTATGCAAGGAATGTCAAATGGGAAAGTAGGTAAAGACAAGTTTCAAAAGCAAGGAGTATTCTTCTTCAAAGCCATTGGAGTTGATTCACACTTATCTATGTGGACCTACAAGTGTAAAGAGTTAACAAAGTGAGAGGTATTTTATGTTGTACATTTATAATTATTCTAAAATGACTTGGGTTACTTTCTTGAGAGAAAAATTAGACACCCTTGATAAATTTAAGGTGTTCAAAGCTATGGTTGAAAATGAAGTGGATGCTAAGATCAAATGTTTAAGGTCTAATAGAGGAGGTGAGTTTACTTCAAATGAATTTGAAAAGTTTTGTGAAGATCATGGTATTAGGAGGCATTTGTCAGCTCCTAGGACCTCTTAGCAAAATGGAGTAGTTGAAAAGAAGAATAGAATAATGCAAGAGATGTATAGGGGAATATTGAAAGATGCAGATCTGCCTGATATGTACTGGAAGGAAGCAACTCACACTGATATCTATCTAATTAATAGAGTGCAACTGAGGGTCAATAGCACTAAGACCCCTTATGACCTATGGTATGGAAGACCTCCCACTGTTAGATACTTCAAGATCTTTGGAAGAAAATGCTATATTAGAAGAGATGAAGAAGACCTAGGAAAGTTTGATTCAAGAAGCGAAGAAGGAATGTTTCTTGGTTACTCAACCAGAAGCAAGGCCTATAGATGCTACAACAAAAGATTAGGGAAGATGATTGAAAGCACAAATGTCAAAGTAGATGAAGACTTGTATTAGATCTCACAAGAATCAGAGGACTTCGAATATGATATATTTCCATGCATTAAAGAAGAAGAAGAAGAAGTGAAAGAAGAAAAGGAACAAGAACCAGAGTAGATGCCCAAGACTCCAACAAAGCATGTTCATAAGAACCTATAGAGTTCTAATAAACTCTACATGTTTATAAATATTTCTTAAGTTGGCTAAAGTTCAATAGTCAGGAGTAATATAATGTTAGAGACTCGAGACCTGCCACATGGCATAACTGTGGGCATTTGAAAGCTCACGAAAGAATGCTTTTTTCAAGGAGTGCATAGGTGCCACATGTCTCAATGTTAGGTTGCTGGGCCGAAGAAAATAAAGTATCGATGGTCTTTTAAGGTCCTTGCAAAGAGCGACAGGTGTCCCCACCATATGCAGTTCAATGACCACAATAGGATGAAGTAAAACTTGCCAAGTGTCAGCACCGTGGGTGTTTGGGAGGTCTTTTTGAAAACACCCTTGAAGAGGAGTGTGGGGATGCCATGTGTCATTTTTGTAGAAGTCACGGAGCTTGCCACATGTCTATTGTGATGTCGGGGTGGGGTATCCATTTTGAAGAGATAAATGTTGCGAAGTCTACCATGTGGGACCCGATACTATTAAAGATTGAAGAGCTCACGGAGAGCACCAAGTGTCGGCACCATTGACATTTGAAGAGAGTTTTGGAAAAGTCTTTTTGCGTTGAGCATGTAGCTGCCACGTATCCCATTTTAGACCTTAAAGAGACCCACGGAAGTTGCCATCTGTCCCAACAATTTTGCAAGATGAAACCCTACCTGAAAGACCATCTATTGGTTGGAGTTATGACATTCAACTCAAGAAGAAGGCGGGAGAATTTTGGGTGTGTAGAATCAGTTGCAACGACATAAGTGAACTGAAGTTGAAGATTCTGCAAAGATAGTGGGCATGTGGGTCAAGAGAATGATCACAACAGTTAACTAGACTTGCAGGTAGTGAGGTGGTTAGGATCCTAATGGTCTTGCAGAGGTTTTGGGCTTCATGGTTACAATATAAATAGAGGAGTCTAGCTAGAAGGACAAAGATATATAGATCTAAAAAATAGAAGTCATCAAAGAGTTTTGGATACTAGATTTGAAAGATATTTTGCCTTAATAAGTGCCTCTAGGGGAGATTGAATATTGTAGATCTATGTATTTTTTTGCCTCATGTACTGTATTCTCCTGATCATTAATGAAAGGAGGGTGGTGTTCTATGCATTTTATAATGTCTTTTTGAATCTTATTCTTTTCTTTCTATATTTTGCCTTTGATAAATTAAATATAATATTCTACTATGGTTAATCATGCTTGATGCTCTTTAACTTCATTAGAAATCTTGTAAGTTGAATCACTATGCTATTGATCTAGGTCTTAACATAAATCTAGCACATCACCTTAGTAGATTAAAATATTTCATTTGTAATCTTGTTTTTTCTTCCCTTTACAACAAACCCCATAGAGAAGAGCCAGCTTCTTTAAAATCTGGAGGTCATCTTAAGGGTCAAGTCCTACACTCTTAAGGTTTCCTATTGTTGGTGATAAACTACAAATTCTAACATTAACAGTTTTTGGCACGCTTGGTGGGACCTTTTCTAAGTTCTTGATTAGAATTGTATGAGCCACTCTCCTGTAAGATGTCAAAGTTGTGGACCAATTATAAGAGCCAGAGTTGCTGCTAATCCAGGACTCTTATTACCACCACAAATAACTACTCCAAGAAGAAGGGCTAACTAGCAGAATATCCTAATGGTACAAATGGGTGCTCAAGTTCCTCCTTGAAATTATGCCAACTGGAATAATAGTAGCCCACTCATACTTCCAACGCCTCTAGATACATGGGACCCAATTCCTACAAATGCCCTAAAGGTACTACCCAAGTTCTCAGGAGAGGATTTCAAGACCCCAGCTGAACACCTACAAGATGTGTCTGATGTATGTGCATTACACTATGTTATAGAATAAAATATTGCCATGAGGCTATTAACTGCATTGTTCAAAGGGAGAACCCTTGATCGGTACTGATCTTTCTGAGCTAACTCTATCAGAACTTGGGATCAACTGGGAGATGTATCTTTTGAAAGATTGTGGAAAGGGAGACAAATCTTCTCTCTTACAACAACTGATCATCATAAAAAGAGCTCCCCAAGAAGCCATTACTAATTTCAACACTAGATTTTAGAAGACTTGGCAAAGGATTCTAGTTGCTGCAAGACCCCCTATAGGTATGGCAATTGTTTTCTACCTTAAGGCTTTTAACTTTGATATTTCAGTCATGATTCAGTGCTTAGGACGACAGACCCTACTTGAAGCCTATAAGTTAGCTATCATCGCTGAGAATAGTCTCATAGATTTTGGGAAGTTACCTCCAAGACTTTCCATGCCCATGTTTCCTGAATTATCAATCCTTATTCAAGAAGAGGCTCCTAGTGCTTCATCAGCTCTTATTTCTATGTATACTTTTCCTACACCCCAGAGACCTGTTGCCCTAGCACCCTCTGCTACCCCATCTGAAATGGATGACATTAAGAGTATTCTTAGGATATTTTCTAATGAAATCATCAACCTTAAGATGCAACAAACCTCGTATGAAAAACCTCCTTACCAAGGATTTCAAGGAAATAGGCCTCCATATTAGTCAAATCGGTACCAAGGGCCACAAAGACCAAACTACCTGCAGCCATTTTATCAGCTTGTTCCTATACCTACACCATTACAAACTATCGCAACTAACCTAGGGAGGGAAATTGGTTCCTAGACAAAATAATATGGCCGAGGAAGTAAATGCATGGTGCTTTCCCTGTAATAATGCACATATGCCCAAAGACTGCCCTAGAGGTAATTTATAGCAGAAGGTGGTAGAGAAAAGAAGAATGGAAGGCCAGGTTGTCTCATCTTTTGAATCTTTCCCATACCAATCACTTGGGGTTCAAAATACAGCAATAGTAGCACAAATATAGGGGATGTCTATCGATTAGGAAGGAGAAATAGCCCTAGAACATGCACTATTCTCATGGATTGAGGAGGAAGAATTAGTGCTTGTAAATGAAGCATCTACCTCCAAGAAGCCTCTAGTGCAGTAAGATTATTACACTTGGTAAAAAATGAGAATGGTGGATCTTCCTGAAGTCAATCCTGTTGAAATAACTAAGGGGCCCTTAGTTCAAACCCCCTATATACCTACACCAAGACAAGAAGTGTTAATGACAACTCAGAATCAAGGAGTCTCTAATCCAGTGGTGAAGATAAGGTAACCCTACTACCCTAAGGTGCAATCTTTAGGACCCATGAATGTGGTTGAGCAGTTGAAGAAGGCTCCTGCTAATGTATCCTTATGGGATATGTTAGCCATTCCTGAACAAAAACTATTGTTACAAGAAGCTCTATAATCCCAAGGGGAGCCTAAAGCTGCCAACCCTCAAGAAGGAGAAGCTGCTAGAAGAAGAGTCCATTTCAAGGAACATCTGCCCTAGTGAAGACCAAGGAAGAGGTGAGTAAGGCTAAATGCATTATACCTAGCAATATTTAGATCTGCTCATGTATCAATTAGGAATGAAGGGTAAGCCATTATACCTGAAAAGTGGATTGTTAGGATGACTCCTGGACAAGAGGTAGTCCTTTTGGTGCACTTGTAGGCTTTCATCTATCGACTGCTAGAACCTTCTTTTAAAGTTACCCTTGGTTCTTCTTGTTCTTTGATAGCTTGATGGATGAGAGGACTATAGGGTTTTTCTTCACAATACAGTTGTTCTTCCTGAATGGATGCTTGAGTAGGCAACTGTATAGATCTGGCTGAACTAAACTGGTTAACAAACTTATCAAGTTCAAGAGATTTTTCCATTTCTTCTGTAAGATAGAAATTCTCTTCATCTTTGATTTTTGAGATTTCTGCTTGAGCTTGTCCAACTACCTTTTCTAGAAAGGCTTTTCAACTTCTTCTCCATATTCTTCTAGCCATAATGCCTGGTGCAGGAGCTTCACTAATGGTTCTTTGAGTAGGAGGACCTGGAGGCCATGGTTCTCTTCTCTGTAGTGGCTTATATCCATGTTGTTCTGGAATCTTAGTTGGTGAAACAGATAAACCATATTGGAGAATAGGAGATCTCCGAACTAGAAGTTTAGGAGGTCTTTCTTCCTTTTGAAGCAGAAAATATTTTCTTGCTTTAAGTTGTTCCAACTTGTTGGTCAACTTTTTCCATGTTTCTTGACCCATGTCCATATCATGGAGTCGGGATTCAGTTTGGACAATTTCTTCAATGACCTTGTCGCATTTTGCATGGGTGTCCCTTCGCAGCATTCTGCAGAAGAAGGAAATTTCTAAATCATCGTCAGATGATTGAATTTGCTCAGTCATCATATTTACTTGAGCTTGTTCTGGAGCTGATGTATATTCTTCAGACTTTGATTCTGTTTCTGTATCAGTACTGGACAAGATGATATATTCGGAGTCTAATGGATAGTCATTGATGAATTCAAATTCATCATCTTCTACACCTGCTTCTCTTGCAGCACAGACTTTTCCTTTTCCTTTTTTCTTGTGTTGGTCCGGGCATTTATTTGCAAAGTGTTCACCCTTGCAAATATAGCAGGGAGGTTTCCATTTATTGGAACCTTTTCTTTTCTTATCCCTTTTTCTGAAGTACCCTTTCTTCTTGGGATACTTACTAAATTTCTTTTTCTTCTTGTAGGATTTTTCTGGCTTATCACAATCATAACAAGAAGATTTACTTTTTTCTGGGAACTAATTTGAAGGGATTATCTGGTAGCATACAGAAGAAGATAGCAAAGGTTGTGATTTTTTTATCTCCTTCTTTGCTTTTCCTTCTTCACAGATTTCTTCATTGATCTGTGTAAGGAATTGAACTAACTAAGGAAAGGTTAGTTCCTTCATCTCAATATTTTCTATTACCAGATTCTCAAGAACTTTCTTGTGATAGAATTCTCCTATCACACTTCCAAAACTTTTCAGAAAAGTTGTGAAATAAAATCATGATTCTGTTCACGGCCTGATTGGTAGAAATTCTGATATTGAACCTCACAATATTTCTTGAAATATTTGAGATCTTTGCATTTACCTTTTATGAATTTGTTGTAGGCCAACTTTTCTCTAGTGTTTGTCCTTCCTACGAATAGACAAGTCAACTGAGCACAGACTTGATCTGTACCTCTGCCTATTAGGCTTTCTTTGAAAGTGTCATCTAGTCTATCCCAGACATTTCGTGCAATACCTATCATAGCATTTAGAGCCTGCTTGATTACTTGAGATTCATCAGCATTAGCATTAGTGGATAAGTAATTAGTTATCCAGGCTCGCATAGCATCTATTCCTCTTGTATTTTCTATATCTTCAAAATTATCAAAATTAACAAGGGGAGGTGTATCAACTTTCAAAGTTTGGATGTTCTTGAATGGATCAATGGGGTTAGATCCATTAGGGTTGGAACCATTACCACGAGCCATCTGGAATTTTCCTTTTGCTCCCTCCTCTGGTCTACAGATTGGTCTCAAAAGTGCTGACTTCTACAAAACAACATTTTCAGTACCACAAGGCCTCTATGAATGGACTGTCCTTCCATTCGGTATCAAAATTGCTCCCTCCATTTTTTAGCAAAAAATGGATATTATATTCCGGCCTTATGCCAAATTCATCCAACCCTATATTGATGATATTCTTGTTTTTAGCCAGGATATGCCTCAACACCTAAATCATCTCTGCCAATTCCTCTCTATTTGCCAACATCATGGACTTGCTGTCAATCCCACAAAGTCTTATTTTGCCCAAAATCATATTGTTTTCATTGGCATCAAGCTTCTTCTGGGGGGAGAATGGAGGCACAACCTCACATCCAGAATAAAATTTCCAATCTCGCAGTAACCAATGTAAAAGAACTACAACGCTTTTTAGGCCTTGTTAATTATATTGTAGGATTCTATTACAAGCTTGCTGAAGATAGAATTGAGCTCAAAAAACTTCTGGGAAAAACACCACCACCATGGATGGCTAAGCATGATGCTTTGATTTCAAGGATCAAACATAAATGTTCTCAACTGCCACCCTTAAAGTTACCAGGTAATGGTTTCAAGATAGTAGAAATTGATGCAAGTGAAGGTGCCTGGGCTAGTGTTCTTAGGGAATAGAAAACAACATCTTACAACCCCAAAGACAAAGGTGAGATTGTTAGATATATCTCTGGTAGTTTCAAGAACAGTGAAATAGATTACCACAGTACGCATAAAGAAATCCTTGTTGTTGTCAATACTTTCCAAGCATTTCAGATGTTTATTGCTGACAAGAGATTTCTTCTAAAAAGTGATCTTCAAAATCTGCGAGGATTCTTTAGAAAAGAATCAAAAAATAAAGTTGTTAGAGGAAGACTCCTTAGGTGGGCATAGTTATTAAGTACTTATGAATTTGATTTCATTCACCTTCCTGGAGTTGAAAATATTTTTGCAGATTTCATGTCTAGAGAAGGGCACACTTCAAAACCTGTTCTTTCTGAAGCAAATCAAAATCCATCTGGTATTATTCGAATAATCTGAATAAGGGAACACTGTCGGTATGAAGAAAGCTACTGAGAATGGAGTAGAAATCCTTTTCAAAGAAGGAATCTCCATAACTTCCAAATGGCTAATGATTTTCTTTATGATCATTTTAAGATGTTAGTAGCCAAACAACAGCTAACATATCCAGGATTATGGACTAACATAACATTCTTTTAGTTCTCAGCTGAAGCGGAACCTATTGATCCTGATGTTGGTCATATACTTCAGAACTGGTGTGGAGACTTTGTTCTTCCTATTTCCTTTCTCAATCCACCAGTAGAAAAGACCAGATCGATGGCTGAATGAGGAACATGGAAAGAATTTAATCAGGGACCTGTTTCAAGGACCATACCCACCTGCAGATAATATGGATTTTAATGGGACATCATCCTATACAGGTTGTACTTTCAAACTCACATTCAATTCCCCTGATGAAAACCCAATTAGCAGGCATCTTTGTCAAGTCTATGGACTTGTTGGATCTTCTTCAGTCTTTGAACATTGGAATATTCCTAACACACTAAGGTTCCTCCATTCCAAGAAAATACCAATCTAGATTCACACCAAGACTTACCGAATGGACAGGATGGATGAAAGAAGCATCTCCCAAGGGTTTTATGGCCCATACAAGATGAAAACCATGAGTATCATTTGGAAGGAAAATGAACCAGCTCATCGGACAAACATAGGATGTGTACCACATTCTTCTAATCAAACTTGTGCTAATTGTGAGTATGATCGAACCGATGATCCACGAGTTTCAACTTATGATGCAGTAGGAAATTTCACTGATAACTGGGCTCTTGATTGTACACACCCACCTAGCAAATTTTGTGAAGGTTGCATAATGTATGCTAGATGCATTCCGAGTGATTCAGATCCAAGTACTAGCTAGTGGACTAGGATTGTTGGCCACTGAAGATATCTATCTCTTCATGTCAAATGATAGACGTGGGCCCTTCCACGGTAAAAGGAGAAAGCTTACGCACCTCACAGTAAGCACGAGTTAACCTTCTCATGATAAAAAATAAGACCTGTAAAAGTTGATTCCTTTCTAGTTTTGTCTGTCTCCTCCTTTCTCCGTTCACGAGTTATTGGGACCCACCAGAAGATGCTTATCTTCATTTGGGTAGCTCTTCGAAAAAAGGAGACAGACAAGACTAGAAGGGAATCAACTTTTACAAGTCTTCTTTTTGATCACGAGAAGGTTAACTCGTGCTTATTGTGAGGCGCGTAAGCTTTCCCCTTTTATCGTGGAAGGGCCCACATCTATCATTTGGCATGAAGAGATAGACATCTTCAGTGGCCAACAAGCCTAGTCCACTAGCTAGTACTTGGATCTAAATCACTTGGAATGCGTCTGACATACATTATGCAACCTTCACAAAATTTGCCAGGTGGGTGTGTACAATCAAGAGCCCAGTTATCAGTGAAATTTTCTGTTGCATCATAAGTTGGAACTCATGGATCATTGGTTGGATCATACTCACAATTAACACAAGTTTGATTAGAAGAATGTGGTATACATCTTGTGTTTTTCCAATGAGATGGTTCATTTTCCTTCCAGATGATACTCATGGTTTTCATCTTGTATGGGCCATAAAACCCTTGGGAGATGCTTCTTTGATCCATCCTATCCATTCAGTAAGTCTTGGTGTGAATCCAGATTGGCATTTTATTGGAATGGAGGAACTTTAGTCTGTTAGGAACATTCCAATGTTCAAAGACTGAAGAAGATCCAGCAGGTCCATAGACTTGACAAAGATGCCTGCTAATTGGGTTTTCATTAGGGGAATTGAATGTGAGTTTGAGAGTACAACCTGTATAGGACGATGTCCCATTAAACTCCATATTATCTGCAGGTGGGTATGGTCCTTGAAACAGGTCCCTGATTAAATTCTTTCCATGTTCCTCATTCAGCGATCGATCTGGTCTTTCTACTAGTGAATTGAGAAAGGAAATAGGAAGAACATCTCCACACTAGTTCTGAAGTATATGACCAACATTAGGATCAATAGGTTCTGCTTCAGCTGAGAACTAAAAGAATGGTATGTTAGTCCATAATCTTGGATATGTTAGCTGTTGTTTGGCTACTAACATCTTAAAATGATCATAAAGAAAATCATTAGCCATTTGGAAGTTATGGAGATTCCTTCTTTGAAAAGGATTTGTACTCCATTCTCGACAGCTTTCTTCATACCAGCGGTGACCCTAATAGTAGGGAAGAAGTTGCTGCATAATTCCATGATAGATTCGGGTGCCAGCACCACAATCATGCCTATGAAAATAGCAGACACCCTCAAGATAAAGTATGAATCACTAGACAAAGGAGTCATGCAGTTGGATGGATAGTCAGTCTAGACCATAGGCATAATCAAATAGCTCCTATTACAGTTATATACTTGCCCAAACATAACTGTCCTGCAAGATGTAGTAATCATTGATAGTCCCCCTATTTTTGGTTTATGTCTATCTAGGGATTTCACTGCCAAGATTGAAGGGTATATGTTATTAGGTTGGTTACATTTAATCTTAAGGACTAACTATGGTACAAAGATGAAGGTATTGTCTGAACCTTTGTCTAAGGAACATATCACTGAGGAACCAACATCAAAGTTTGAAGCATCTCATGCTATGATCAATAGAGAGGAAAGAGTCTTGGTAGAAGAGATAGGAGAATGGACTACAGAGGATGGATGGGAAGAGGATGATAATTACATATCATGTATAATGCAGGGTGATCCTTTTGGAAATTATCACTCTACTGGCTTGGGGACATACATCATTTTTTATGAAGACCAAGAAATGCTCGAGGTGATGAGTCAACCAAAAGAAGATGAAGAGGATCATGAACAAGACTCTGAAATTTGGACAATAAATTTTGATGGAGCTAGAAGAAAAAATGGTGTTGGAGTAGGCATTTTCCTTACTTCATCGAAAGGGGAAAAGGTTCTTAAAGCTCTGCACTTCCATTTTGCTTGCACTAATAATGAAACTGAATATGAATCCCTAGTACATGGCCTGATTCTTGCCAATAAGAAAGCGATAAAGAACCTAAGGGTCTTGGGTGATTTAGAGTTGGTGGTAAAATAGATAAGGGAAACATCTATTGCAAAAAATGTAAGAATGTGTTCATATCATCACCAAATATTAGACCTAATTGAAGATTTTGATGCCTTAAATATACAAGTCATACCAAGATCTCAGAATACTCAAGCAGATAGGATGGCTTAGATTGGATCTTAGTTTGACCCAACTAAAAACTTGCTGATCAATGAACAAATAGTCACGGTTATCATCCGCCTTGCCATTCCTAATAATGGAGACAATTGGCAAGTTTTTGATAGTGACTTACATATCCTTTTATTCCTACAACAATCTGGGGAATTTACAGATCAATTACAACCTAAAATTGAAGAGGCATATGGTGAACAGATCATGTAGTTAAAATCAAATAATCTTCTAAGAAGATTAATAAATTTGGAGAATCTTTTTGATCCTGATGATGTAAGCCTAGACAAGAGGAAGTTTGTGGCCAATAAATTTGATTACTTAGAGATTGAGGTTAGTAATGGAAGAAAGTTGAAGGTAGGCAACGTCACTACAATGGAAGAAAGAAATAGACTAATATCTCCGTGTAATAAATATGACAAGGTAATAGCATGGACCTATGAAGATCTTGATGGTTATAACAGAGATATAGTCTAGCATACTATTGAGCTCACTGAAGGATCAAAACCTGTACATCAGAAATAGAGACCAGTAAACCCTAAGATTGAGTCTCTTATGGTGGAGGAACTCCAAAAGTTGTTAGAATCTAAGATAATTTTCCCAATTAAACATTCAACATGGGTGTCTAATTTAGTACCTGTGAGGAAGAAGAATAGAGAAATTAGGCTCTTTGTAGACTTTAGAGACCTGAATAAAGCCTCATTAAAGGACCACTATCCAGTCCCTTCAATGGAGCAGATTTTACAGATTGTGGCTGGTGCTGAAAGGTTTTCTCTGCTAGATGATTTTTTAGGTTATAACCAAATCTGGTTGGCAAATGAAGACCTATATAAGACTACTTTCACCACTAAGTGGGGTACCTTTGTGTATGCTAAGATGCCTTTTGGACTTTCAAATGCTGGAGCAACTTTTTAGTATGCTATGGACATAGTGTTCAAAGGTATGATAAATAAGATCATTTTGATTTATTTGGATGATTTAATTGTATTCACAAAAATTGCTAATGATCACTTTGATCATTTAGAGGCTATTTTCCAAAGATGTCAAGAATTTGGGATATCTTTGAACCCTAAGAAGAGTGTGTCTGGATTACCTGAAGGAAAGTTACTAGGACACATATTTTCTAAAGATGGAATCTCTATTGACCCAGATAGAGTTAAGGCAATCATGTATTATCTCTACCTATCAACAAGAAGGCAATACATTTCTTTTTGGGAAAGATTAACTTTGTCAGTAGGTTTATATCTAATTTTGCAAGATTGATTAGACCTATTACTTTGATGTTGAAAAAGGATCTGAATTTTAAGTGGACAACTAAAGGAAGACATGCTTTTGAGAATATAAAGAAGGCAATCTCTACTTCCCCAATACTGTGTAATCCAAACTTTTCTAAAGGATTCATAATGTATGTATATGGTGGAGAATATAGTACAACAATTGTCTTAACCCAAAAGGATCAAGAAGGAGAACATCCTATTGTTTTCTTTTCCAGAACATTGAGGGAATATGAATCTAGGTACAATTTTGTTGAAAAGCAAGCATATCCCATAGTTAAATGGCTGAAAAACTTCAGACACTTAGTGACAAGAAATAATATTTTGATATTGGTAGCCCATTTGAGTGTTAGAGAATACATTATGGAAGGGGAAATCACCGAGAAAAGAGCCAATTGGATAACTAAGATTCTAGAATATGATGTGGAAGTAAAGCCTACTAAACTGGTAAGGGGAAGAGGGCTCTGCCAATATATTGCTCAAGATTCAAAAGTGTCAACAATAAATGAAGAGGAAGAAGAGACTATACTAAAAGTACAAGACAATGATCTAGACTCTTGGGTTACTAACAAAATATAGTTCATGCAAACCGGTCAACTCCCTAGGACTCTCGCTCCTGAAAAGGGAAGATACTATAGGCATCAAGGATCTAATTTCAACTTGATTGATCATGTCCTTTTTAGAAATAATTTTGATGGATCTTACTCAGGTGTGTAGAAAAAGATGAGGCTTGAAGGATATTGCATGAATTACATCATGGGACATTAGGACATTTTTCTGTGAAGACTACTACCATTAAGATTACTCAAGTAGGGTACTATTGGCCTCCAATGTTTTTTGATTGCCATAAAATGGTCAAGTAAAGTAAGGCATGCTAGTTCTATGTTGGTAAAAAGAGAAATGCAGCTCTACCTTTGAGTCCAATTATTGTAGATGAACCTTTCACTCAGTGGGGATTGGACTTCATAGGAATGATTAATCTAGTTTCAAGCTCAAGACATAAGTGGATTCTTACTACAATAGACTATTTTACTAGGTGGAGTGAATCTATCCCATTGAAAGAAACCACTAAGAAAGTTATTTTGGATTTTATTAAAGGAATAACTACCCATTTTGGGCCCCCTCGCACTATTATATCTGATAATGCAAAGACATTTTTAGGGTCAAAGATATCTGAGTTTGCCTTAAGGAATGACATTTATTTGAAGACTTCATCAAATTATTATCCACAAGGGAATGTCTTGGCTGAGTCGACAAATAAGAACCTATTCAGGCTCATAAAAAGAATGAGAATAGATCATCAAAGAGAATGGCATAAGCACCTCAATGCAACATTATGGGCTAACAGAATTACTCTAAAACAAGTGATTAAAGTGTCCCCTTATGAACTTGTGTATGGGAAAAGTGCAGTAATGTCATTGTCAATAGAGATCCCTGCCTTGCAGTTAATCAAGAAGATGGAAATTGAGGAAAATGGCCCGATGCATGTGAGACTTACAGAACTATTGGAATTACAAGAGAAGAGGGAACTAGCCCATGAGTCTTTGATGAATCGTTAGCAAACTGTGAAAAGTTGGTTTGATCAAAAGACTTCAAAGCCAGATTTTGAGGTTGGTGCTTGGGTTTTGAAGTGGGATGAAAAGGCCTCAAAACCAGGATGTCACGTTAAGTTTGATTCATTATGGTCGGGATCCTTTAAGAACACTACTTGTAAGAAATACAACGCATATGAATTGGAGACTGTGGAAGGAGAACCGTTAGACATTCCTGTCAACGAGATCTTCCTTAAGAATTTCACATAAGGCTAATCATGCTCCATGTACTATAGTTAGCTTAGTTTCCCTTTTGCGTGTTTTCTTTTAATGTTTTTCTTGCTTCTTTTAAATAAGTGTTCTTTAGAACACGTGTCTGTGTCTAAGACTCTCTAATATATTCTAGGTGTCCTTTCCAATGATATCATTAATAAAGACTCATAAATCTAAGTTGATGGCCAATGATATTGAAGAGTAAGACATTAATGATAGGTCATCATGAGATTTGTTATAGAGGATCTCACTATCTGTCTTTGGATGCATCTTGTAGAGTCATTAATATGAAATAATGGCCCCATAAATGTGGTCTCATTAATTCTTGTTATTGTAGCTAAGCATTTTAAAGAAGACTTCTATTCTTCATAGTTGCATCATTGCGATAGAATTCACTGCAAATACCTATCCTCTTTGACTTCTCAAGCAAGCATATACCTTAAGCAGAGAATTACAGAGATGGCTGAGGGAGGTCAATCCTCAAAGGGAAACATGCAGAAGGGTTTGTTTGAATTTATAGAAAAGTGGAAGAAGACCAATCCATACGCCATAGCTAAGACACAATCTAGGGTCAACATACCAAGAACCAGAGTCCTTAGAAAAGGTAAGGTCATGGACCCTTCTCAAGTTAAAGACTTTGCAGATGGTATTTTTTATCCTAGAATTTCTAAGAACTAAAAACCCTAAGAGAAAGGGCACATGTGATACTCATCCTCCAAGAAAAATAGGGGAAAAATGAATCTTTTGGTATGAGGATCTGGAGTTCTAATCTAGCCCAGTTCATGGTCCCATTGGTGCATTCATACCCTGAGCTAGTTCAATTATGTGCAATTAACTATGACACCTCTACTGGGACAATCTAGAACAAGAATGTTAATGTTAATATCAATGCAAAATCCATCTGTGACATGCTAGGGTTAACATATGACTCCAGCGCTAGCTTCTATGATATACCTAAAATGCAGAGTGTTTGGCAAAAGGTGGAGACCAAATAATATTTCTTGAACGTAGACCTTTGATGAGGATAATGTCCAGATGTTATCCATTCGCCTTTCTCGTCATTTGTTGCCCATGGACATGCAAGATGCATGCTCAATGCTAGCTTTCATTTTGGTCAGGATGAATACACCAATGTACATGATTGGCAATTTGGGGCCATTTATTGCATGAAGAAAGTATCATGGAAAAAGGAATACAAGTTTGATTTTATGGAGCATATTTCTCACATGATATGTGATCAATTGGCTGATTTTATGAATACACAGGTTTTCAAGTATTCTTCCTACCTTTTCCATTTGATTTTATATCAAAAATACCAGCTATTCCTGCCATATATGCATATGGACCTGTATGACCTAGAAATCAACCCTCAAAGAGTAATCTATGTGTTTGCATGGACTCATATCTTGTCTTAAACCTCTGACCCCTACAAGTTTGCTAAATGTTTTGTGGCTCTCCTTGTTGAGAAATTAGAAAAGGAAGAGCTCAAAGATAGTCCACTAATAGGCTCAGGGGGCTTATTAGAAACTCATGAGTCTCCTGTGATTGTTTTTTTGAGGCACATTATACTATGCTCAGGGTTCACAGTTTTGGGGCAGAAGCTTTTATGCTTCCAAAGGTTTTCACAGCTAGGGTCTTGGCCCTAGAATTGGCCCATCAGCTATCTATAATTGATAATACATTCAGAGCAAAAAAGAGGAAAAAAGCTTTGTATGATGTTCCTTGGAGTAAGGGTGGCATTTCAGTAGTAAGAAGAGAATCAAAATATATGTTCTAGAAAAAGTTAGCAAACTATTGACTGGTAATGATTCAAGATAAGTGGAAGTATGACCACAATGGCTTCATGGCTTCCTGGCTCCATCATAATAAGGTCTATACTGCTTTCATTGATGAGAGCCTACCATTCTTCAAACAAAGGACGTCACCACAAACTAACACTCCTGAAGACTATGTGGAAATAAGTGATATACCTAGTGAACCACCTAAGAAATGGGAGACTTTTTATACTCCAATAAAGGGGTATGATCCAAAAATAAAGATGACTCATAGTTTGAAATAAACTCTAATTAAGAAAGATTAGAGCAATGATAAAATATCTGCATATTGGAAGTATAGACAGGAAACTACTCATCCTAAGAGGACCTTTGGGCAGGTTGAGATAGATGAAACATGGGAGAAGTTGTGGGATTATGATCATATGACTCCAGTATCAAGCCCAGATACAAGCAATATCCAAAGAACTAAGTAGTTAGAGGAAGAAATGGTTGAACATGACCCTAAGTCAACCACCTGGCCACAATCTCTTAGTGTTAGTGAATGACAAAAGGTTTTGCAATAGTCATCTCATGAGGACCAAATAGCTTCAGCATCTGGGGCCCTTGGAGTGGAAATTTCACAAGGAATTGGACTTTCAGAATCATTGGTTTCCCCACACCCAGAGGATATAGGAGAGACAGAGGAGGAAATTACAAGTAGACTTATATGGAGGAAGAGAAAACTTGTTTTACAGAAAGAAGATGATGAGGAAGAAGCTATGAATGTTGGGCAGATACATAATCTGAAGGTTATAGAAGCCCCTCAGGTAAGTCTCCATCCACCTTTTGTTGCTCAATCTTCCTTTACTTTAGGAGTGTCTAGGCAGATGCCCCAGGTTTCCATGTCTCCTGCTACTTTAGCTATTCCTTTACAATCTTTTTCACCTATATCTAGTCCTACTGTATTTATCACTGCCCAAACATTGAGTTCACCATTCTTTTTCCCATCAGTGCCTAAGAGGCCCATGCAATTGCAAGACCCAAGTCAGAAAATGATGACCATTCCTTATGATCTACCTCAAGGTTTCCCCTTTGCAGGTGGGCTAATTGCTTCCCCCTACTTTTCAAATATAATCTTAGGCTGCTAGAAAGGCTTGAGAGTCAAGAAGAGAAAATAAAAGAGCTAAGGAGGGTAAAGCCCTCCTATCCCACACATGAAGTCCCTTTTTGACCCCTATTCAACAATCTTTAACCATTGCACACATGAACCCCAATGTAGTGAAACCTCATGAAGAAATGTGGCCAGAAGACTATATGATGAGAGCTATGGTAATGGAATTAACTCAGTTAAGGCCACAAGATAAAGTAGAATTAATGAATGAAACATTAGTGGCAGTGACCATAGACTATCTTAAGGTTTCTAAGAGGTTGTAGAAGGCAGAGGTGAATCTAACTGAAACAAAAGCTAGAATCAACCAACTCCATGCAAAAATTAAGGCCAAGGACCTAGAGATCAAAAAATTGAACAAGGATATTAAGGCTACAATATTAAAGGCGGTCTTCCAAGTTTCATAGTCAAAAGTAACTAAATCGCAGTCTAAGTTGTCTTTGGTTAAAATTGCAATGGATATGCTCGAACAAGAGAAGATTCTTTTGGAGAAGAAACATAATTATCAAACTCAGGAAGTTACCCAATTGTAATAGGACCTTAAAGCTAAGAAGGATAAAAATATTAGTTTACAGACCCAAATTTTGGTTGAACAAGAAAAGGTAAAGCAATTGAATTTGGAGCTTGCTCAACAACCACAAAATGCTGGAGTATTGGTGATGGTAAAGGTGCTTTACATCTCTTCATGGAAAAGAATTTCCAATGATGTGTCTCAGCTTAAGCTAGCTCTCAAGTTTCTTTTGAATACACAACAATTATGTGAAAAGGTAGAGTCTTTAGTTGAGGAAGTTTTATCTTCAGTATCAATTAAAGTTTCAAATTCCCAGTTTTTACTCCAAAGGTTTTATGATGCTCTTGATGAGGTCTTGCAAGATCTAGAATAAGTGATAGAATGACATCTACAAAGAAGGTAAATGAGGTTTTAAGTTGTAACAAAGCTTCTACTAAATGTAAATCTTCGCTAAATTTTTTGAAAGAAGTGAAAGGGATAAAGGGACACATTGAAAACTTGGTTCAATTAGGACCCTCCTCACTATTCCCAAATAGCAACATGGTCTTAATGGAAGACTAGATAAAAGCTCTACTGCTAGTAAAGCAAAATGACCAGTCAGTTTTTCAGACTCTCACTAAATCATCTAGCGTTACTGAGGTGGAATTGGTGCTGCTCCCAGTAACTCAATTGGAATTTCAATTACATGCCATGGTCCAGAGTTTGTAGAACTTTTCTCATAAGGAGATCATTGAATTAGATCTTGATTTTTAGTCCCTTTAGAAGAGAAAATGCCTAACAGGTACATAATGGTTTGATTATTTGACCACTTTACAAAAGCTTTGAAATTCCTAGCCAGATGTTAAATTTTGATTTTGATTGCTCTTTTTTGCAGAGTTTTGGGATTCTTTCTATGCAGGCATAGAGTCCCTTTTTGGTCGCCAAGAATTGTAGAGTTCTAATAAACTCTACATGTTTATAAATATTTCTTAAGTTGGCTAAAGTTCAATAGTTAGGATTAATATAATGTTAGAGACTTGGGACCTTCCACATTGCATAACTATGGGCATTTGAAATCTCATGAAATAAAGTTTTTTTCAAGGAGTGTGTAGGCGCCACGTGTATCAATGTCAGGTCACTGGGCTGAAGAAAATAAAGTATCGATGATCTTTTAAGGTCCTCGCGGAAAGTGACATGTGTCCCCACCATATACAGTTCAATGACCACAACAGGATGAAGCCAAACCTGCTAAGTGTTAGCACTGCAGGTGTTTGGGAGGTCTTTTTGTAAACACCCTTGAAGAGGAGCATGAGGATGCCATGTTTCCTTTTTGGAGAATTCACGGAGATTGCGACATGTCCATTGTGATGTCAGGGTGGGGTCTCCTTTTTGAAGAGATAAATGTTGTGAAGTTGTCTGTGTGGGACCCGATACTATTGAAAATTGAAGAGATTTTGGAGAGCGTCAAGTGCTGACACCATGGACATTTGAAGAGAGTTTTGGAAAAGACTTTCTGCATTGAGCGCGTAGCTGCCAAGTATCCCATTTTGGAGCTTAAAGAGACTTGCGGATGTTGCCATTTGTCCTGATGGTTTTGCAAGATGAAACCCTACCTAAAAGACCATCTATTGGCTAAAGTTACAGAATTCAACTCAAGAAGAAGGCGGGAGAAATTTGGGGATGTAGAATCAGTTACAATGGAATAGGTGAACTAAAGATGAAGATTCTATAAAGATAGTGGGCATGTGGGTTGAGAGGATGATCACAATAGTTAACTGGACTTACAGGTAGCGAGGTAGTTAGGATCCTAATGGTCCTACAGAGGTTTTGGGCTTCATGGTTATAATATAAATAGAGGAGTCTAGCTGGAAGGACAAAGATATACAGAGCTAAAAAATAGAAGTCATCAGAGAGTTTTGGATACTTGATTTGAAAGATATTTTTCCTTAATAAGTGCCTCTTGGGGAGATTGAATATTGTAGATATGTGCATTTTTTTCCTTATGTATTGTATTCTCTTGATCATTAATGAAAGGAGGGTGTTGTTATGTGCATTTTATAATGTCTTTTTTAATCTTATTTTTTTCTTTCTGTATTTTGCCTTTGATAAATTAAATATAATATTTTTCTATGATCATGCTTGATGCTCTATAACTTGATCAGAAATCTTGTAAGTTGAATCATTGTGCTATTGATCTAGGTCTTAACATAAATATGGCGCATCACTTTGGCAGATGAGACTATTTCATTTGTAATCTTATTTTTTCTTCCCTTTACAACAATCCCCATAGAGAAGAGCCAACTTCTTTAAAATCTAGAGGTTATCTCAAGGGTTAGGTCCTACACTCTTAAGGTTTCCCATTGTTGGTGATAAACTACAAATTCTAACATCAATAAAACCATTCTATGGATCAGATCATTGGAGATAAGAATGAAGTTGTGTAGACAAGAAGGTTTGCTGATTGTAGCAAAGATGATGGATGGATACAAGAAATGGAAGAAGAACTAGATCAGATAGAGAAGAATTAGACATGGGAATTGGTTCCCAAACCAGCCAACAAGAATGTCATAGGAACAAAGTGGGTGTTCTAGAACAATCCGAATGAAGAAGGTGAAGTTGTAAGGAACAAAGCAAGGTTGGTATGTAAATGATACTTACAAGTTGAAGGCATTGATTTTGAGGAGACTTTTTCTCTAGTAGCCAAGATGGAGGCAATCAGAATGTTCCTTGCCCTTACTACTCATAATAACTTCAAGGTATATCAGATAGATGTTAAGTCATCATTCTTGAATGGAGATCTAGAGGAAGAGGTTTATGTAGAGAAACCAGATGGTTTTTAGATAACATAATATCCATACATGGTGCATGCAGACTCAAGAAAAATTTGTATGGTCTCAAGCAAGCACTTAGGGCTTGGTATGCTAGGTTGGACAAGTACTTACTTCAACAAGGCTTCAAGAAAGGTACTACAGTTAGCATTCTTTACATCAAGGAAGAAGGAGACATGATATTGTTAGTTGCAATATATGTTGATGATGCCATCTTTGGTGGAGATGATGATATGTGTAAGAGGTTTGTAGAGAAGATACAAAGAGAGTTTGAGATGTCTATGATTGGTGAGATGTCTTTCTTCCTTGGACTTCAAATTACTTAGCTAGATGGTGGTATCTTTATTTCTCAAGCTAAGTATGTAAAATATTTGTTAAAGAAGTTTGGTATGGAGGATTCAAAACTAGTGAATACTCCCATGGTCACTAGATGTCACTTGAGAAAAGATGATGAGTCTCTAGAGGTTGATCAAACTTCCTATAGATCTATGATTGGAGGATTGTTGTACCTAACTACTTCTAGACCTGATATTATGCACACAGTATGTGTGGTTGCCAAATATCAAGCCAATCCCAAGAAAACACATGAGAAGGTAGTGAAAACAATATTTAGATACTTGAAAGGAACTCTAGATTATGTCTTATGGTATATGACTTTGATTTGAGTTCCTACACTAATGCTGATTGGGTTAGTTGTGTTGATGATAGAAGAAGTACAAGTGGTGGTGCTTTCTTCTTTCAAAGTAGATTGGTTTCATGGCAGAGAAAGAAGCAATATTTAGTGTCCTTATCAATTGCAGAGGCAGAGTATATTGCAACATCCTTTTGTACACAATTGTTGTGGATGAAGAAAACCCTAAAAGATATCAAGGTATTGTATGATGAGCCTACTCCTATTTTGTGTGACAATACAAGTGCTATCAATATTTCCAAGAATCCAGTGATGCATTCTATAACCAAACATATAGTAATCAGGTATCACTTTTTGAGAGAGAAGGTTGCAAATAAGGAAGTGAAGTTGGAATATGTTCCAACAAAGGATTAGATTGCAGATATTTTCATAAAGGCTCTTGCAAAGGACACTTTCGAGGATCGCTGGTAGAGGTTAGGGGTAATTGACCCTCCTTGCTAGATGCATAGTAGTGCATCTATCTAGTGGGAGTTCATGTTATATCTTTTTGCTAGACTGATGGTGGCTACCTCTTAGGGGGAGCAGGTAGTTGTTGTTGATGATATGGGGAGTCTTCTTGTTGCAAGAAGTTATGCCCTAAGTGTGAATAAGTTTCCCTTTGTCCTTGATGTCAAAGAGGGATAAATGTATAGGTATGTGTTGGCATCCATTCCAAAGGGGGAGATTGTTGCACATATGGTTCCTAAGGTTGTTATTGATGTCAACATTGTCATAGATGTGTGATGATGTTCATGGTTCGATGTCATGTCCTATCCAACAAAGAAGATATAGTCCATGGTTGGATGTCATGTTGAATATAATGAGGTTACTGAAGTTCATGGTTGGATGTCATGCTTTGATCAATGCAGAGTTGAGTATGAAGATAAATTAATATGGGAATTAGAAGCACTAAGAAGATCAAATGTGTTTCTAATGTTGGAAGATGTTACTAGTGGCTTAAAGCATATTATAGATCTCTCCTACTATTCCTAAGAATGAATGTGTTGATACAAAGAAGATTTAGCCTCCAAAAGTTGGTGATAGTTTCTGCTACAGGATGATTGCTTCAAATTGTCCGGTAGATTGCTTCGCATTTGTAGTTATGGCTATGCAGTTCTGTAACTATGTTTAGGGTGCTGTGAAGGTGATAATTCCAAAGTTTTAAATCATTTTTCCTTCTGCTATGAAAGTTATGCATGATAGAGTACCAACATGTGTTCTGGCAGAGTAAGGTGGTGTTGAAGGCCTATTGGAATGCTCCACATTCCTTTGGATGTGAATGGTTGCCTTTACAATTTTTTGGACATGTTTATGGATGTGCATTACATGCTTCCTTGCAGCTTCAAGTTTCTTGGTGGTTTGTAAGCCCAAATTTTCAATGACAATATGTTGCAGTGTGTTCCAAATGACTTGTTGTTTCCAGAGTTCATGGCCGAAGATGCATGGCTCAAATCTTTAACGTGCAGATGTAAAGGAGTGTTTGGAGATGTTGTATGAGTCATGTAGATTCATTTGGGAGAGTTTCATGAAGATCTTTCTTATTTCCAATACCACACAAGGCTTTCAAATTGTTGTGGCCGTTATGCTTCAAGTTTCATATGTTTTTGCTCAAGGCTGTCCTATTTTCAAATGAGCATTGTAGACACCTAAAAATATCTTCATCGTCAAATCGACTCCCAATATCCCTAAACATACCAATTTCCCTTCTAATCAATTAATTAAATTTTTATTTAATTATTTATCCCTTCATCACCTGATTTTTCATCATTCTATCCCTAACAATTGGATTAAGTGTATTAATTCAATAGTTCAACCTTAGCCAATTAATTAAATAAATATGCATTATTTATTTTGTTAATTTCCCCCTTCTCACTAAAACTAGTTAATTAGTTAAATCAAGTTTAACTAATTAATTCAACCTATTAATTAACCTAGCCCTACCCTAGGTAATTAAATAGTCATTATTTAACTGCCTACCCTAGCCTATATCATCCTAGCCTTAGGATTAATCAAATAAAATCTTATTTAATTAATCTTAACCTCACATGGATAGGTGTCTGAATGGTAGGGGAGGATGTCGATTATTTGCTCTACATGTCAAGCTAGAGCTTTCGTGCCCTAGCCCGATCCTCTGGTTTTTTCTTGGCCGTGTGAAGTGTGGGGAGTGCATGCATTTTGGGGAGGTCTGGGGTTGTGTTTTTTATCAGTGCAAAGTTTTTTCATCTGCATCGGTGTATCTTTCTCCCTGAGCGTGCGGGGGTTTTGTGCCTGGTTGGAGGCCGTGGGTGGGGTTTTTGTGCCTGGCTGGTTTGGGTCTGTAGTTCGAAGGCAGTGCTGGGTGGTAGATCAGTTAAACCCTAGTGGTGGTTCTTTTTTCTCAGGGGCCTGCTTGCCCACCTTGGATCTTGTTTAGTTTCAATGCCGATCGGGGAGTCTTCAGGGGCTAGTCCCAAGATGGATTTTCGCTCAGCAGCGGTTGGTGCAAATTCTCCTTCACATGCTTTGAAGGTTTTTAATAATAACTTGTTCTCACTAGATCCAAGGTTGGTTGGTTTGGGTTTGTCTGGTGGTACTCGGATTACAAAGATCAATGGATGTCTTGAATGTTGTGAGGAGAGGCCAAAATTGGTTATCCCGCTGGAGATGATTGCGGAAGATATTGATTATTATTCGAAGCATGCATTGTTGTGCAAGTTTATGGGGATGCAAGTTTCTTTGCAATTTCTTGAATCATGGGCCCAACAAACTTGGATGCCAGAGGGAGAAATGGAGGTTATGCTTTTAGCAAATAACTTTTTCATGGTTTCATTCAATTGCTTGGTGGATCGCAACAAGGCCTTTGAAGGAGGCCCCTATTTTGATAATCAGATTGGGTTATTTATTAAACCTTGGCATGTGAGATTCAATCCTGCTGAAGAGCTTCTGAACCAGGTTCCAGTGTGGGTTTGACTTCCAAGGTTTCCTGTGGAATGTTGGCGGGATGATGTTTTACACTTGTTGGCTTCAATGCTAGGAAAACCAGTTGGTGCTTCATTGCAAACTCAAGTTAAAAAGGTGATGACTTTTGCTCGTATCTATGTTGAGATTGATTTAAGTAAACCCTTGCCAGATTCGGTGGATATGTGTGCGGGTGCTTACTCTTGGGTGTAGCAGTTGGACTATGAGACTCTTCCTTTTCGGTGCCATCTCTGTCATGAATATGGACATTTACAGAGGAGATGCCCTAAGGCTAGGCCTGTGGACTCCTAGCCTTCTCAGCCTCCCCACAATCCCCCTAGAGTTGAAAAGGGGAAGGAACCCATTCCTGGTGATGTGGATGGGGCTGATGGTTTTGTTCCTGTCAAGGCTCGAAACAGGAATCGAGGTCAAAAGAGGACTTTGAAGGAAAGGGAGGATGAAGATTCTTTCAATAGATTTGATGTTTTAGATGATCTCAGCTAGCAGGAAGTGAATCCAAGCTTGGTGAATATGGATCAGGGTGCTTCAGGTATAGGACAGGAGGGCCTTCTTTTTGAAGCTACTCAAGTTTTGCAGGATAATAGGGCTTTGCAAATGGACACAGATGTTCAAATGGAAGTCCAGGTGGAATCAGTTCCTATTATAGTAGGGAAGAAGGGTGGTGAGGATGGATCTCCTCTTGTTTCAAATGTAGGTACTGAGGGGGTGAAGATTAATAAGTCTTCTTCTTCTCATTTGGGTCTTCATCAAAAGGATCCAAAAAAAGGGGCTGGGGAGAAATCTTCCAAGCTTGGTAGACAAAAGAATTTGGATAAGATTAAATTAACAGGGGAAACTTTGGTAGAGTCAGGGTCTGTTAAGACTCTAGATTCTCATTTTTTGAGCCCCTTGAAATGATTGTTCTATCCTAGAATGTAAGGGGCCGATAAAAAGTTGTTCGTGATTTGGTTAGATGTCAATCTCCTGATGTTCTTTTCCTGCAGGAGACTAAGTTATCAGTGGAGTGTATGTTTGGTTTAGTGCCTAAGTTGTGGGGGAAGTGGAGAGTGCCAGTGTATTGGTGCTCAAGGGTCTGCTGGAGGAGTGGCTTGTTTATGGAATCCTTGGAAGATCCGCCATCTTGGTGGTTGTCCTTTCAGTCTTCTATCTCTATGATTGCATCTTGTTTTGAGACTGGGGAGTCTGTTCTCTTCTCCAATATCTATGCACCTTCTAAACTTTAGGGTAAACAAGTTTTGTGGTCCCATATCCGATTTGTCCGAAGCACGGTTCCTTTCCATCCATGGATTATGGCTGGAGACTTCAATGTTATTTCTGAGTTGGCTGAGAAGCGGGGTGGTATTGTGAGGCTTGAGCCTTCTACGTTGCTACTTCAGGATAACATCTCAGCTTTAAATCTTGTGGATATCAAGCCCATTAATGGCCAGTTTACTTGGAATAATCAGAGGATTGGGAATAACTGCATTGCGGAATGACTTGACCGCTTTCTGGTTTCTTGCTACTGGGTTGGTGCGTTGTGGTCTTCTAGCTCTGAAATTTTGGATTGGAGGGGATAAGATCATTGGCCTATCAAGATGGCTATTTCTTCAGCTCGTGTGCCTCAGTCTCCTTCTTTCAAGTTCCAGCTTATGTGGTTGCGTGACTCCTCTCTCCATGACTATATTGTTGAGTGGTGGAGGTATGGTAGACTTGCTTATGGTACAACAATGTATACTTTTGCTAAGTTACTTCAATTTGTCAAGTATCAGCTTAAACGTTGGAATCGACAGTGCTTTGGAAACATTTTCCATGCTAAGACTGTTGCCTAGGCTAAGTTGAATGGTATTACAAGGTTGATCAGGGAGGATGGAGTGACTGAGGACCTACTTCAGGAAGAGACTAGGGCTTTGAAAGCATTGGAAGAGTGTGAGCTACGACAGGAAGTTTTTTGGAAACAAAAGGCTCAGATTGAGTGGCTTTAGGAAGGGGATAAAAATATCGCTTTTTTCTTCAACTCGGTGAAAGCCAGGAGACATGGCAACTCTATTTCTGCTTTGGTGAATGACAGGGGTGAAACTCTTTCTTCTTTTCATGAAATCACATGTGAAGCTATGCAATATTTTGCTTCTTTATTCAGGGAGGACTCGCAGGGGGTTCTGATGAGGAAGCTCAGGTCTTTTCTTGTATCCCTTCTTTGGTTTCTAGGGAGATGAATGAGCATCTTATGAGTGATATTTTGATTGAGGAGCTAGAGGGGATCGTGTTTCAAATGAAGAGGGGGAAAGCTCCTGGCCCTGATGGTTTCCCGATTGAGTTCTTTCAAGAATTTTGGGAAATTATCAAGTTGGACTTGTTGGTAGTTGTTCAGGTGTCTCATAAGAATAAACAGATGTTACGGGCTTTGATTTCTACCTTCCTTTCTCTCATCCCAAAGTGTGATGGGGCGGGTAGGTTAAGTCAATTTCGTCCTATCTCTCTTTGCAATGTGATTTATAAAATTATCTTTAAATTGATTGCTGATAGGTTGAAAAAGTGGCTTAAAGTGCTGATTTATGAGGAACAAAGTGGTTTTGTGGTGGGACGTCAGATTCTAGATGGGGTTGTTATTGCAACTGAAACCATTCACTCTATGGCTAATTCCAAAGATAAGGCAATGTTCATCAAGCTTGATATGGCTAAGGCTTATGACCTTGTTCGATGGTCCTTCCTTTGGAAGGTTCTTGGTGCTTTTGGTTTTGGGGATGAGTGGATTTATTGGGTTATGAGTTGTGTTACTTCGGTCTCCTTCTTTGTGTTAATAAATGGTGAGCACTCTGAGCTTTTTGGTGCCTCTCAGGGTTTACAGTAGGGTGACCCCCTCTCTCCTTACTTGTTTCTTCTTCTTGTTGAGGGTCTGGGACGCTTGATAATAAGGAATGTGGAGTTAGGTTTCATTCAGGGCTGGGGGTGGGGAGGTGGTTTACCTCCACAGTCTTACTTGTAGTTTGTTGATGACACTGCTTTGATGGGTATGGCTACAATTAGGAAGCTTCAAATTTGCGCAAGGTGTTGGATGTTTATCTTCTAGCTTTAGGCCAATTGATTAATGAAGATAAGTCTTACATCTTTTTCTTCAATACTCCAGGTTCCATTCAGAGGTGAATTGCTCATATCTTGAGATTTCAGACTGGGGTTCTCCCTTTGACCTATCTTGGTATTCCCATCTCTATTGGAAGACTTCCCAAGGAGTCTTGGCAGAATATTCTGGATAAATTTTGTGTGAAAGTTAATCATTGGACCCATCGCTGGTTGTCCTTTGCAGGTCGTGTTTAGTTGCTCAAGTTTGTGGTGCAGGCCCTCCCCATTTATAGATGTATGATTCAGGTGGCCCCTTTGGGTTTTGTTAGGGAATTGGATTCCTTAGCAAGACAGTTTTTATGGGCTAGTAGCTTATTGTCCTCTAAATGGAGCCTTGTTAGATGGGACATTGTTTGTAGTCCAAAGTAGTTTGGCGGCCTTGGGTTAAGGCAGTAGTCGTTGTCAGGGATGGCGTTGGCTGCTAAATTGTATTGGCGGTGGTGTGTGGAGCAGGATGGGATCTGGGCCAGGATATTAACTCAGAAATACTTCCCAGGGATCCCTCAAATTGATATTCCTCATTATCCACTGGTGGGGAAAGGCTCGGTGATTTGAATGACACTCAAGAAAGGGGCTACTTTGGTCAAGGATGGTTTATTTTGGATTTGTAAAAGAGGGACAAAAGCTCATTTTTGGTCTAATTCTTGGGATGGTTTTCCTCCCATTGTTTCTTAGTTTCCTAATTTGGTGACTCTGTGCCAGAGGTTCTGTGAAGTAGGTTGGTCAAGGGTGAGTGACTTCAAGTCCTTTTCTTCTCATGGGCAGTTGGTGGTGGCGAGATGGAAGAATCCTGATGAGTGGCCTATTATTGGTATGGAGGAGGAGTGTGCTAAGCTTCATAGTATCCTTTCTTGTAGACGTTGTAGCTCCCTTCAGGAAGGGGATGTTCTTTCTTGGTCTTCTAATCCTAAGGGTGTCTATACTGTTGCTTCTGGATATCAGGTGTTGCTATCTAACCAACTGGATGGGGTGGAGGTTCACTGGTGGAAGAAAGTGTGGAATAAGCTCTCTTGGCTGAAGTGTAACTGCTTTATTTGGACTTTGGCTTGGAATAGGTGCTTGAATTGGGATAATATTCAGAAGCAGGGTTTTCAAGGTCCTTCTATGTGTGTTATGTGTGGATGTGGAGAGGAGGACTCCTCTCACTTGTTTTTCTGTTGTCCCTTGACTTTGCAGCTTTGGCATTTTTGGTGGGAAGTTTCGAAAAGCCCCTGTGTTCATGCTTCCTCCCTGGTGGATTTTTGGAGTAGTCTAGGTAGACCTCCTTCTATGGCCTCTTTCTTGCAAGATGTGTGGTATGTTGGGCCCTCCTTCATACTATGGCATATTTGGTTGGAACGGAATTGCAGAACATTTCGAGGTGAGAAGCTGTTGATTCAACAAGTTTGGCACAAAATTATGAGTATGATTCGGGAGACAGTGGAATCTAAGTGTGATGTGGTGTTCCCTTTGGAGAAAGGAGATGCTGAGCTGGTGGATAGATTGGGTATTCAGGGGTTGTCTCTAGCTTTTGCTTGTGTCAGGAGAGGAAGGCGAGTGAAAAAGAAAGTTCAAAGGGTGGGGAGATGGCTTCCCCCTCCGGTTGGCATTCTAAAGCTCAATACTGATGGTTCTTCAAGGGGCAATCCTGGGCCTGCTGGGATTGGTGGGACTAGTAGGGATTTTTTGGGATCGGTGGTTTTTTTCTACTCTGTTCATGAAGGATGGAAAACTATCAACCTTATGGAAGGTTTGGTGATCCTCTATGCTTTGGAGAGGGCTTATGCTTTGGCATGGCGCAAGGTTATCTGTGAGTCTGATTCACAGGTTTTGATTAATTTGCTAAATACACAGAAGGTTTTTTATGTTAGTTGGCAGTTGGCTATGATGGTGCAACAGATTTTGCAGATAAGTTCTTTGATGGAGATGGTGTCTTTTGTCCATATTCCAAGGGAGTGGAACAGGGCAGCAAATTGTTTGGCTAAGTGGGCTTCTGAGCATTTAGATGGCTGGAAGATTGATGAATGGGAGCAGGTTCCTCATGAGCTCCAACATGACTTGGAGAAGATTCTTGCTGAGGATGGGAATGGTATTGGTGAAGGATGATGTTGTTTCATCCTTTGTATGGTTGTTTCTTATGGATTACTGGGGCCTTGGCCCTTTGATGCTTTGTAATGTTCTTTTCTGAATTTCAATAAAGTTTTTACCCCTTTTTTTTAAAAAAAATCTTAACCTCACATTAACCTAGTCCCTAATTTTTTCCAGCCATATTAATTAGGCAAATCACCCTAATTAAAATGGTCAAACCTTGATTAACACTCCTCCCCACATCCCACAAATAAAAAATTGAAATATATCTCATATAAATCTATTTTTTATACACATGTGTCATAGCCCTCATTTAATACCTCTTACACATCTTACACATGTCATAAGTCATTAATATCCACTCGTCCCCAAATGAATTTTTAATTCATTTTACTCTTCCCCATGTGAATTTTTAATTCACAAATAATCAATCTCACCCAACCTCATTTAATTCACCCCTTTTCCAAGATGAATATAAAATTCATCTTTATTCCTAGCCCTCCATTTTCTAAGATGAAATCTAGGCCCTCCACATCATCTTCATCCTCCACCATTGATCTCCCAAATCAATCTCAACCATTGGATCAAAATCTTTCCAAAATGCCTATAAATACAACATCCGCCAAGCCATTTCATCATCTAATTTCTAAGTAATGTTACCATGCCAAAATCTCCATTGAGCTAAGTAGTTTCTTGAGTTGCACTTGTGAGCTTGAGAGCTTTTCACATCTCTTCTTAGTATCTAGGGTATTTCTTGGAGTATTTGGGTGGAAGCTCCTTCACCCTCATGAGATTGGGTCTTCATATCAAGGTATAACTTCTTGTTTTGTATGCATTAAGTTTGTATTTTTACCTTGGTTTAGATTTCCTAATCACAAGCATCTAGTGTGTTGATGTAATTCCTTAGTGTTTGTTGCTGTGAGGAATGTTTTGGACCTGGTTAAGAAAGTGTTGGTGTAACATGTGGTCTTGTTTAGGATTTATCCTCTACATGTTTCATGTTGTATGTTGTCTGGCCGACTTGTAAATGTATTTTTCATGTAGTCTTTGACCGACAAGCAATATAATCAATGTAATATAATGTATAAATTATAAATCAAATTGAGTTAGGTGTAGGGTGATTGTAAAGTGATTTATAAGGTTCACAAGCAAGAAAAGGAGCAAAATGATTGCATTATGATTTGTGACTGAAGGAGAAAGAGTAGAACTTGTAGATGCTATCCTGATTCATCTTGAAGACATATCTGTAACAATGATCAAGTGTAGAGTGTGTCTAAATGATC